>LPNX010375948.1:317607-396255 GCA_001517045.1 Pseudotsuga menziesii
TGGTAGTGCATGATTATTATAAATTTAAGAATTCACCAAAAGAGTAAAGCATTATATGGTAGTGCATGATTATTATAAATTTAAGCAATCGCAATTCAAATTAAATATTTTCGTTATAACTAGTGTTAAAGATTGCATGAAATCTTAAATTTAATTTAAAATTACAGAAATCATTAACAATGTTAATCATAAAAAAAAGAATACATTTTATAAATCAAACAATATACATCAACACGATGTGATTGGGTTGTCCTGTGATAATGTAGAATGGATCATGGCTTGTATTACATCTGTTAGATTTGCAATGCTAATTAATGGGGCTCCGACGACTTTCTTCAAAGGGAGCAGAGGTTTAAGACAAGGGTGTCCTCTTTCCTCCTATTTGTTTATTCTTGCCATTGAAGGCTTAAGCCTACAAGTCCGATAGGCGAGAGATCAAAAGCATTTCGTAGGCATCAAGATTGCAAGAAAGGTTTTCATCTATCATTTGTTGTTCATCGACGATGTTTTCATTGCTGGTAGAGGGTCCATGGAAGATCGGAGTTTCATAGAGTATACCAAAACTTTTTTGTAAGGCCTCTGGGTTAGAAGTGAGTGAGAAAAAATCTTCATTTTTTTTATCATAGCAGGGATCAAAGGATGACAGATTTTTTGGTCAACCTTTTTCATTTTAGAGTTGACAAGATAGAGGATGGTCTTACCTATCTAGGCTTTCATCTGAAACCTATTGATACAACAAGAAGGATTGGGAATGGTTCTTAAGAAGATTCCAACGCAAAATTAACAATTGGACTTATCGATATCTCTCGATGGGAGGTAGACTCATTTTGATCTCATCGGTTCGGCAAGGTATTCTTGTTTATTGGTTTTCTTTGTTTAAACCTCATGGTTCTATTCTTTACCAGCTGAGAGCTATGATGTTTCCGTTTTTTTGGTTCGGAAGCTTGGATTCCTCAAAGCTCCACTTGGCTTCATGCCAAAGTTTTTCGCTGCCTCGCTCTTTGGGAGGTTGGGGGATAAAGCATCTAGAAAACTTCAATCTTGCCTTATGTGTGAAGTCCGTGTGGTGTTGTCTGTTCAATGTTATCTTATGGGGTAAACTTGTTAAAGAAAAATATTTAAGGGGCTTGGATCTAGTTCATTGGTTTCGGGGCCATACAGTGAAGAAGACTGCTTGATCGACAATATGGAACAAATTGTTAAGTTGTTTTCATCTCATTATCAAGGATTTAAGTTGGTAGGTCGAGAGAGGAGTCAACGTTTTCTTTGGAATTGATCCTATCTGTGGAGTGGGAGGTAATTCTATTTTGTCTAGGGAGCTTATCAGGGAGCTTCACCTTAAAAAGTTGTATGTTTTAAAACAAGTCTTGGTGGACCATGACAAGGGCAGATGTGCTCTATCTTCTGATCTAGGGCTGGCTGGAGATCTTGCGAAGAAATGGGATGAATATGTTTCAAACCTTAATCAAGGAAATATAACATTGAGCTCTGTTTCTGATAAGTTGGTTTGGTCCTTTAATTCAAAGGAAGGTTCAGTGACGGCTTGTTTGGCCTATCACTCTATTGTGTGTGATGAGCATGCTGGCAGTGATGTGTGGTGGACTGCCTGGCTTTGGAGAAGTCATATTCCTCTCAAATTTAAACTGTTTTGCTGGCTATGTTTGAATAATAAAATACTCTCTTGGGACAATCTATAGAAGAGAGGTATTTGTGGACCGAGAAAATGCGTTTTATGTAACCCAGAAGAAGAAACAATTGCTCATGGTAACTGTGATTTTTTCAAAGATGTTTGGCTTTTATTAATGAATCACTATATGCTAAAGTGTGGGTGTGAAGGCCTTTCGCTGGGAGAAGATTTATATTTTTGGTATAAAAAGAGATTTCCTGTCAACCAACTTCCTTTTATTGCGTTATGGGAAGTGTGGAAGGCCAGGATCAGGGCCTTTTTTGATAATCTGGGGCAAAAGGTTGAGGTCATCTTTTCCAAGATTATTGCCTCCCTAGTTGAATGGAACAATTTCAAATCTACTGGGTTTTCAAAGATTAAATTGTTTCCTTCTCTTTTGACTGAGCATCCTGTTGATTTCTTTGATGGAGCTGCTTCGAAAGGTATGCGTGGTGCGGGGCTGTTGCTTTTGCTGGGTAGGGGTACTACTACTGTTCTGAAAGGCTGGATGAAAGCTAGTAAAGGATCATATACCAGGGTAGAGTTGGTGGCATTTTGGGCTTTACTTTTTTATGGCCAAGTGGTGGGGTCTCACAGCTTTGCAGGTTTTGGGGGATTCACAAGTCATCATTCATTGGGCTTTGGGGCAAGCTCAGATATACTCTCTAGTGCTGTTTCATTGGATGGAAAGTATCAGGTGTCTAAAGAATGCTTTCTCTTCTATACCTTTCCATCATATTTCTAGAGTATACAATAAAGAATCCAATACTCCGTCTAAAAAGGAACTGGGACCTATGGATGGCTTTTTATTTTTCAAGGTTTTCTACAAGGGGAAGTTATGAAGGGTTGGAAAACTGAGCCTTTTTAATCCTTAATTTTGGTCTGGCTAAGGACTGGATCTAGAGTCTATCTATATGTTTGTGAGGATTCTTCCCTCTTTGCTCAGCCTTTTTGCCGATGTTTTGTTTTGATTGAAGCCTCTAGTTTCTTGGTTTCCTAAATTTTGTGTTAACTGTTATTATGAGAACTACCCCTTTGGGGTGAGGCCTGGACCTTTCCGTTGTTGGATCTTTGTAGTGGTGGACTGAATTATTGGCCTTTTGCGGCTGAGATCTAAGTGAAGAAGGTTTTGGTATTTTTGTAAATATTGACACGACTTTTTTAATAAAAAGTCGTTTTTTTGTGCTGAAAAAAAAAGATACAAAAATAGGTAAATATAAATGAATGATAATATCAAAATAAATATATATGGCAAATATACATCAATAGTCAAGTATAGATGCCAAATATAAATGTTAACTAATATTTATCATACAATCAACATACAAGTCAGCTAGTACATTGTCCACTAGATATGAAACCAAAAAATATAATTTTTCAATTTGTTTGAAAATGATGTAGAATAAGGTACGTTATATGTAGATTGCCACACACGTGTGTATATAACATTAAATATTTTTTCAATAAATTTGTAGAGCCAAACATATAATTAAATGAAAATATGACACATTAAATGACATTAAAACAAACTTTTTGAAAAAAATATCATTAGAATCATTATTCAAATCCTTACACTAATTTCAACAAAAACATTGTTTGGTGTAAACTTCTTTTTATGTTCACATTAAAGACTGTAAACTTCTTTTTATGTTCACATTAAAGACTAAGTAAATTATCATTGTTTGGTGTAAACTTCTTCTTATGTTACCACTAAAGACATAAAATAAAGGTGTTGAAGTGTGTTAAAGACAAATAAAATAAAGGTTTAAAGAGTTCCCTTAAGGGTTCAGGAAGTGGAATATTTGAGTCATATTATATCTCATGAAGGTATAAAAAATGGAACCTAACAAAGTTAAATCTATGATGGAATGACCAATTCCAAAATCTTTAAAGAATCTTAGAGGATTTTTTTGGGTTGGTTCATTATTACCACATATTTGTTAATAATTATGGTTTAATACCAACACATCTAACGTCGTTATTGGAAAAGAAGGCATTTTTTGGACTCAAGAAGAAACCAAAGTTTTTAAAAAACTTGAGGCTATGTGTACAACTCTTGTCCTATCCAGGCTTGAATTCACAATTGTGCAGAGTGATTCGTCATGGAATGACATTAGTGCAATTTTAATGCAAGAAGGAAGGCCCCTTGCCTCTAAAAATTGTCAACTTAATGGAAAAAGCTTAGTCAAACAAATTTAAGAACGGAAATGATGGCCATACTACATGCAATTAAGAAATGATGCATTTACCTAATATGAAGACACTTCAAGGTAAGAAAGATCATGACACTATTAAGTAATCATTGGAAGAACGATTGTCCTCAAAAGAAAAAAATGCTAGGTTATGGCTTTGAAATTATCTACAAAAATGAAAACAAAATGTGATGGCAGATGCATTTTCAAGAAAAGAATAAGACATAGAAGACTTACATTGTGCTATTTCCATTCCTCAATTTGATTGGGAAGAAGCAAGGATAAAATGGAAGCAAGATCATAAGGCATGCGAGATAATTCAACAACTATAAGAGGACTTTGTTGGATTAGATATTTTTTTGTGGAGGCACTGTTCACTATGGTGTCAAGATTGCCTATATTTATGTAAGAATTCCAAAGTAAAACAAAAGGTCATTTTGGAGTTGCACACTTCTTCTACGCGAGGACATTCACGTTTCTTGAAAAAATACCAAAAAATACCATAAGTGAAGAAGGTTTTTCCTTTGGAAAGTCGTAAAATTGATGTTCAAAAGTTTGTAGCTGAATGTTTGGCTTGCCAATAAATTAAGAGACAATAAAGACCCTATGCCTTCTACCACCATTAGCCATAGTATGTTAGCATTGGGAAGAGGTCTTAATGGATTTTTTCATAGGCCTACCAAAATTTGAAGGAGAAAATGTCCATCATAATGTATGTATAATTTATAACCTCCAAAAACAATCTCCATAATTATTGTGAATGACAATCTAATTTTCACAAATAATTTTTAAATTGAAATATTTTTTATTTAGTTAATATACCATTTCTCCTCTTACCATCATCAATATAATAGACAAACTTGAATCATGAATAAAAATCTAAAATGGTATCTTTGTATATGTGACTAACCCACTTACACGGTCAACCGGTCAACATAATACGAAATCGAGTGATTGCCCTTCATTTTCTCAAGGGCAGCTGGAGGAAATTACTATGCATTCTCCTTTAGGCTGGAGGAAATTACCGTGCCTCTTCCCCTTTCAATATAATCAAATCTATAATCAATCTCTTTCTCTTTCCTATTCTGATGCCCATTCTTGGGGTTTCGTAATTTCAGCAAATTGTAGTTGTCCATTAAATGGTCAATTTTAAAACTACCTCGATCACCAAAATTGTTATAAGCACTCTAAATTGAGATTTCAGCAATAATTGGGCTGCTTAAAGCCGAGCTGTCGGATTCTGGTTGCTTGGGGCGTTTTGGTTCTGCTCAGTGAAGATGAAGTGTTAACCATCTTGCTGAGCAAATAGGCTTTAATACAATGGCGGCTGTGCAGCAGGGCTGTTAGATCTTAAGCTGCTTAGAATCTAACCGGCTGCGCAGCAGGCTAGTTATTGATAGCTGGAGATGAGAGTGGTTATTGATCGCCGGAAATGAGGAAATGAGTGTCTTGTTGAATAATTCAATGCCAAGTAAGTGATTGTGACACTAAACGGAATTGGAATTGAATTTTGGCAGTCAAATATACAATATGTAACATGTGTGTGTGTTCGATGTTTGGCTTGCACTCCAAGCGATCTAGGTACTTCGCTGCCATTTCTAAATTTTCGCCATATAAATAATCTCTCTCTGTCTCACGCATAACGCATAAGAGAAAACACGACTGAGATCAGTACAGCTACACATAGAAATGGAGTGCAATACTAATCCTCCTGCAGCTGCTGGAAGTCCATCTGCCAAATTAGTTGATAGTTCAGTTGGTAGTGGCGGGGGCAAAGAGAAACTACACAAATGGAAGCGTGGGAGAAGCAGAAGCCCTGTTTTCAATATGTTTTGTTGGTTTTGCTTCTCCTTCTCCTCCTTCTCCTCCGATTCTGAGGATGAAAAGAGAAGGGACGAAATAAAAAATGGGGATGGAGTGGTAGCAGCATCCATGGTTTCTGCAGAAAATCATTTCTGCAATATAAAACGTCTTCACCTGTGAATATTATTGATTCATCTCAGGGTCATACATAAATACATAATTATATGTATGTGGGTCCCAATTCTTTACAATGATTATCTGCAGCAGCAGATCAGAAATGCTCATCAAGTGGAAGAATACATGAGAGGAGAGGGACGGAGTTGCAGCTTCCACCTGAATTACTGGCTGATAAATGGGACGGAGACCTTCGGAATCCGCAAGGTTTCTTGGAGTCCAGCAAATTTGGATTCACTTGGATCAACCAAAACACATAATGATTCTGTTTAGATTTGCAAGACTGGTTGTATATAAAGATTATAATTGTTCATTTTCGTAAATATATGTAATTTTTTAATCATAATTTTTTTTGCAATAGTTCAAGTCTATAAAACTAATAAAGCTATTTAATTTGTGATCATTATCAAAGCAACACAACCATTCTTTGTACATTTATGTGTGCAATGTCCCAATGGAAATAGGGAACATGTGGTTTCTTTGGATTAAGGCGCTCATAGATATAATTATTTCCATATGAGTATGAAAATGTGACATCTGGTTGTATGAATGAGAGGTAGATGCAACTACACCAATCACTCCATCCATAGAGTGGGATGCCTCCAATCGATCTTTGTGACGAGTCACCTACTCCATCCACAGAGTGGGATGTCTCCAATCGATCTTTGTGACGAGTCACCTTGAGGGGTGTCTAGGATGATGGAGATCAAATTTTATTGCTTATTTTTCTTAATGATTTTCTCTTCAATTTGTGGTCGTTCAAAAGCAACATCCTTGGCTACGACGGGTCAGAGAAATTTTAAGAATGACTTTTAATGTTTTTTTTAGGATGATTTTCATGAGAGGGCAGAACATAACAAAAGGAGTCCCTAACAACACTAGAAAGCATAGAGGAAGAGCCTTTAAAATCAAGACCATGATTTCCTTGGAATCTAGATGTCCTCATCATGACAGATTTAACTGTTAACATACTTGGGAATAAGGTCAATGGGAAAGAAAATGGACAGAAAGTCCTCCAAGCTTGAATATGGGTTGTAGCTTCCTTACTTAGATGCCAACTGCACTACAAACAACCCAAGAATATTTCCAAACAAGCTCCCAACTCACTCTAAACCAGTCTACAATGCTGCTCCAAAAACTCCAAATGCTCAATGAGAGATGTGTGAGGCAAATAGTGCGGGGCCAGGGAGTGGTCTCGACTCTCTTTATAGGCTGCAATTAGCATTTACCGTGTTAGGAACTAGGTTTTAGGTTAAAAATAATTAAATAAAGTGAAATTACCTCCACATGTGCACTGCAGAAATGAATTGTACCAACTCGCTTGAATTGGTATGGACTCAACTGAGTTGGACTGGTTCGGCACCCATCTGGTCCACCGTACTGATCAAAACGTCGAGTCAGTATGGTGGAGATCAACATAATCAACTCGACTGAGTCTGAGTCTGAGTTGGCCAAGTTTAAAAACACTGCTTCCAGGGGTGCGATCGGTGTATTATTTTGTTACTTGCTAATTGTTGGATTTATCATTTGAATTTTTTTAGGATTTTGAAGTTGATGTTTATAAGTCACTAACATGCTCTAGATTAAATGTATAACAAGGGATCGTATCCATTCCTCTCATGCAACCCGTCCCCTTCTCCATCCTTGTATCCATTCACGTATCTGTTTCAATTCAACTTAAACCACAAATATAGAATCTTCCTAGATTCTTCTAATCATGTCATGGCTTGCAATATTTTATATTAGATGTTTGATTTATGCCAACTTTGTGGAATCCACGACCATAAAAATGCTGAATAAACATAAGCAGTTAAGCATAAACTTAAATGATGTCAACGCTTTCCAGGTAAAACCACTAAAAAATTGAAAGAACCAATGTTATACCTAACAACCAAAGAAACATGAAAGAAAAGGATCTGAAAAACAGTCTTATTGACATAGCTCAACACTGCACTGTGTATGCTGAAGCCTGAAACATGGCTTCAGCCTTCCTTTTATAATTAATTTATTCAAAACTCTTAGAAGCATATACTGAACCTTTAGTGCAATGCAATTAAGAATTGCACATTAAAGTCCTAAAATACAAAATATACATGGACTAAATCGAATATACAGCTCAATTAATGAATAAAGGCCAGACCCTGGGACATAAGCTCGGGAAGAAGAATAATTTTGTACATAGATTATCTAAACAAGATTTCAGACAATGAAATCACCAGAACTATTGCAAGAACGGATGATAAAGGAATGAAAGATTGGCAGGAAAATGTAGAAATATTCCCACCATAGATTACGAAGAAACCCAAGTCTTCTCAATGGAAATCTGCAGTTGTCACTAAGTGGAAATATTATATATTTGTACAATGCCATTCTCATATGCTGTTGCAACATGTGACAATGTATCTGAAGGTTTACAGAAAACTGAGATACAATTTATTGCATCATTATGTCCTTCAACAGGAGAAAAATCAAGATACTGTCCGATAGTATGTTCACTCAACATATCTATGTCCAATGGCCAGATATGCATAGCTCCAGTTGCGCTGTTTTAACATAAATAACAAAAGAAAAATTGCAGTAAGTCTTTTTTGTAGTTCACTCTTTTACATGTAATCGCCAATAATTATAGTGCTCCATTGGAGGAAAAATTATGAATCCAGAGAGACATAGTATTACTTGAACTTTAAATAACATGCAACTTTGAAACTGAGTGAAGGGGAGAAATAATAATCAACAATGAAAAAATCAAAGACTACTCAAAATTTTAATGTATGAATAAAGAAGGGTAAACTCTAGTAGCTATGATGTAATACCTTCCAGCTAAAATTAATGAACCAGCAATTTCACAGCACCTTAGAGGATTTTCACATTGGTCGTTTGCAAGCAAATCCCCACCTTTTCGAACCTGCCAATACATATTTTAGATATTGGAGTCCTCATTAGAGACATGGATGTTTGAAAACTAAAGAATGAAGAGGAATTTTGGGCTGCTCATTGTTACCGGAAGATTAAAATTGTCCATGAGAAAGCTATTTGGATATGACAATGAATGATTGTTTAGCTTACATCCAAGACATAAAGGCTTCCATCTCCACATGCTACCACCACCTCTTTTGCATCAGGTGTCAGTTGTAATCCAGCTGGAGAGCCTTTATTTCTATGTGCTTGACGCCAAATTGACTTTGGAGTTCTTGGATCCCAGGCTATGATTGATCCTGCAATGTTGGTTTGGGAGCAATGACATACAGAGACTGATCAGACACGTACTAAAATTAATATAGATCTTTAAACTTAAATATCTTGTTATGCATCCCTTTATTCGAATTTGGATAGTGGCAAAGATCTGACCAAGTAACTGTGTCTCAGACATCATGAAATAAAAACACAAATGTAAATTGTAAACATAATGGGATGTTTCAAAACATAACTGGATTTACAATGAAAATTCAGAAAGCAACAGATGTAAGATAAAATAGAAATTTGAAATCATATAATGCAATTTTAAGTTTATGCAACTTAATCTGATTTAAGCTTGTTAGCCTTCTAATATATGGTTAATAAATTAGAATAATTTAACCTTGAAACATCTTAACATAATAATTAAAATATTTTACTATTTTACAGGTTCCCCCAAAGTTTCAATATAGAGTTTCACTAACAGCATTTCAAGAAAACTATTGTCTTCAAAATACATGAAATATTAATTTCCGATGTTATTTTAGAAAGAACTAATTAGAATGTTATTCTATCAGAACTAATTACTTTATTTTAATGGATTCTTCAATGAATGATTGATATAGATATCTACATGCAATTTATTTTTAGATGGGATGGACTTTGTTGAACATACAAACTCAAATGCAAATTATGGAGGGAAAACAATGTCATCATATCCTTAATCGGTAACAATTAGAAGGAAAGCTGCTTGCCAACATGATTATAAACATCTGTACACATAATCTCATTGCTAGAGAAAGGTGAGAGCCTTTCTCACTGTTTGGGAGACTTTTTTTCTTGCATTTCTAGAATTTGATTACTCTAAAAAAACCTCTCAAACCTAAAAAGTTCAGTTTTCAGAAGATAAAGATGGACTGTTTTTGCTCAGCCTTCTCATCGAAAATTTTTGAGAACCCCAACACGTTTTCAGTTTCAGTGCTGCATATAGTTTAATGCCCAAATCCCATCATGCATGTACATTAAAAAATTAAAAATTTTAACTGAAAACATGAAACACATGAGATTTCTTTTCTTCTTTTTGAACTCTGAAAATTATAGCAGCCCTAATCTCATACTCAGAAATTTTAAATCAGTGGCACACATGAAAATAAACAATCAAAATTTTTGGTCAAATTGACCCAGGGAAAACCTGTACTTCAGAGACACATTTTATTCTTCAGGCAAATTTAACAATAAATTACAGCAGTACTTATCTCAGCATTTCTTCCTCGAAATGCGTGCCAAACAATCACTGTACGGTCTGCAATAAATTCCAGAATTTGCAACTCGAAATTCGTGGCCACTGACATCAGTACGGTCCACATGTGCAACCTCGATTTCTGTGCATCAAATACTCGAAATTTGTGCTGTACGACTGCTGTACCCTCGAAATTTGTGCCTCTGCCTTGAATTCTGTGCTGCTGTACAGATCCGTACTGTATGGGCTGTATGGAATCTGCCTCGATTTCTGTGCAAATTAAATGCAGTTGTACAGCTGCCTTGGAATTCATGCCTCCTGTTGGTTTTCTTCTCTTGGAAAATGTGCCTTTCCTGAATTTTTTTCCTTGAAATTTTGTGCAAGGGTTTTCTTTTTTATTCTTCTCTCGCTCCTCTCTCAAAATTCTCTCTTGTGAAAGTGAACAAATAATTTCTCTGTCTTTCCCAAGCCCTTTTTGTTTGAGTAACTTCTACTTTGAGATCAATGGCTTAGATTAAAAGCCAACTAACTGATATCTAGGGCCCATCTCATTTCCTCATTAAAAAATCACTTTTTAATTAATAAATGAGAATTTAATGCACACCCACTTTAAAAACTCATAAAGTCACTTTAAAAATAAATAACTCAAACTCACATTCAAAAAAGGTCACTTTATAATAAAGTCATTCTCACCTTTTTAATTAGGCTAGGGACCACTTATTAAAGTGTCCTTGTCCACCCCAAGGCATGAGTGAACAAACACTTCCTAGGTAAAAAATCGACACTACCTCTTACCAAAGAAGGTATTTTCATCACTCCCATCTTGTCTTTGAAATGTATGTGCTTTCCTCTTCCCAAAGACTTCATGAGAATATCTGCCACCTGCTCATCTCTACAAATGTATTGTAACTCTACAACTCCTCTCTGGACATAAGCTCTGATGAAGTGGTATCTGATCTCAATATGCTATAACATGTCATGAAACACTGGATTCTCAGAGAGCTTGATGCAACTCTAATTGTCACAGTGAATAATAGTAGGCCTCAACTCCTAACAAAATAAGTCAACCATGAACTTGCGAAGCCACAATGCCTCGCAACTAGCTTCCATGTACTCAGACTCTGTAGAACTCAAAGCAATGAACTTTTGCTTCCGACTAAACCATGACACAACTGCCAAGCCCAACCTGAAAGAACAACCGAAAGTGCTCTTCCGGTCCAAAGCATTGCCTGCCCAATCTGAATCCGTGAAGCCAACCAAGTCCACTCCACCTGACCTCCTGTAGTCCAAACCATAGTCTACAGTCCCAACAAGATATCTCAAAATATGTTGTGGCTGTCCAGTGCACTCTCCTGGGCTCCACCATGAACTGACTGAGAGTGTTCACCGCAAAACTCATATGTGGTCTCTTGTTGACCAAATACATCAACGAACCAATAAGCTGGCGAAACAAAGTAGGATCCACCAACTCTCCCTTAGAAGCATGAAGCTTCTTCTAGTTGGTGATCATGGGTGTGGACATGGGTTTGTAGTCCTCCATCCAAAATCTCCTCAAAACATCTGCAACATATTTTCCTTGCCCCAAGAAAACATGTCCATCCTCCTGCCACACCTCCATGCCTAAATAGTAGTGCATCAACCCAAGGTCGGTTATCTCAAAATCCGAAGCAAGATCTTTCTTGCAAGCCTCAATCAAGTGCTCCCCTCCTGTAATGAACAAATCATCAACATACAGCAGAAGAATGAGCGAAACAACTCCAACCACAATGTAGTAAAGGTTGGGATTGGCCTCACTCTTCCGAAACCCAATTGAAAGCAAATAAGAATCAATCATCGAGTACCAAGCTCGATGGGCTTGCTTCGGACCATACAAGGCCTTTTTTAGCCTGCAAACATGAGAATCTCTCTCAAAAATCTATCAAAAATCTAAAATCCCTGTGGTTTCTCTAGATATATCTCCTCCTGTAGAAGACCGTTAAGAAAAGCGATCTTCACATCCATCTAATGGATCTTCCAAGCCATCTCTGCCACAACGGAGATCACTGCTCTGATCGAAGAAAATCTAGCAACTGGTGCAAAGGTCTCATCACAATCAACTCCCTCTATCTGTGAGAACCATCGAGCTACAAACCGAGCTTTGTACTTCTTGATGCTGCCATTTGTAGCATGCTTGATTTTCTAGAGCCACTTGGAAGTCACAATTGACTTCCCCTCTGGTCTTGGAACCACCTCCCACACACCATTCTTCATGATGGAATTGTACTCTTCCATCATGGCATCTCTCCAAACCTGATGTACGGAAGCCTCCTCATGAGTAGTAGGCTCGAACTCACGCAAGCTGGTCACCTGTGCCATGTAATTGGAAAATATCTTTGGTGTCTTGCTCTCTCTGACCTTCCTCTTGGGTGGCCCCACAGAATCCTCTGCTTCCCTCACAAGCTCCCTAAGCTAACTTGGCTTTCTCTTCCTGGAAGTAGCATCCTGTGGCAGACCCTCCTCTAAATCCCAGTGAAGCACCACTCGCCTCACACTCGCGAGCACCCGCGAGTAAGGACGAGTCAACCCTCGAACCGGGTACTCGCAACAGACTCGTCTTGAACTCGTGGAACTCGAGACTCGTCCTGAACTCGTGTTACTCGCCCTAAACTCGGCCTTACTCGCTCGGACTCTGCAGTCAAAGGGAAAATCAAATACGGTTTTGCGGAAATGATAGATCGAACGCCAATCTGTAGAATCGCCCGATGGGTATTCTGATTGTCGATGGGTATTTTGATTTAAAGGAAATACTATTTCTGAAATAGGTTAGTCATGAGGAAATGAACAGGACGGGTGTTCCGACACTCTGTGAAAATTTGCGGGACTGGTGTGGTGTTTCCGTAAGTCGAAAGTCAACATAGTGTATGTTTTAAATGTCGAGATGCAAATTAGTTTGGGTATGTTTTGTTATTTGCATAGGTTATAACTTATTATAATTTATAGTAAATATTTTTTATATTTTATATATCAACTATTAAGTATCAATAATTTTCCAATTTATTATATTAAATATTAAATGTTTTTATTTATAAATATAGTATAAAATTATATTTTAATTTTAATTTATAAAATATTAACAATAATTATTATAATTTATAAAATATATATATATTTTATACATCAATTATAACTATAGATATATTATGATATTTCACAAATTATTATATTAAATATTAAATGGTTTTTTAATTTATAAAATTGTAACTATATTGCACAATTTTTATTTAAATATTAAATGTTTTTTATATATAAATGTAATATAAAATTATATTTGATAAGTTAATTTATAAAATATTTATATTGTCGAACTTAATGCGAAACGCTTTTGTAAAATTCAAATTTGAATCAAACTTCAACCCTGCCGACTCAAACTCAAACAATGTGACATAAGTCATTATCTTGTCCACTTGACTTCTTATCTGCAGTTGCAACTGCAATTGGCGTTACTACTTGACCCTCCACGTGTGCCCAAAATTTACCATATTTTAAGTTTTTTTCCTATTTGTAGAGTCTTGCCGAGTCTGTCTCGAGTCTTTCCCGAGTCGACGAGTCACATGCCAGCCGAGTCTTTGCCGAGTCCGAGTCGTGCAACATTGCTAAATCCTCATCAATGAAATGTCTCCCTGAAGAAGTACCTACGGTCTGAGATCCTGTACTCGGTGAACCTAAACCTGAACCATGTGTATCCGAATCACATGAAGGTCAAACCTGTGAACCTGTCCCTGTAATCTATGACCCAGTAACCCTTGAGACCTGTGACCCTGTGCCCTGACTCACTGAACTCTGAGATGTTGTTACCTGTGGAGTAATCTGTTGCTCCTCTATGTCAGAATCTCGAGATCTCCTGAAGGCTCGCTCCTAAAATCTCACCTCCCTCCTCACCACAACTTTCCTCTGTGCATGAAGGTAAATGCGAAAAGCCTTCGAGACCTCATCATATCCAACAAAAATACCCCTCTTTCAAGTAGCCTCCAACTTTGTCCTCTTCTCAAAAGGGACATGTGAGTATGTAAGGCATCCAAAAATGCGAAAGTAGCCTATCTCAGGGTTCTTCCCAATGAACATCTCCTTAGGAGTTTTGCACCCAAAGGAACGGTGCGGGCTCCTGTTCTACACGAAAACAACTGTACGACATGCCTCTTCCCATAGAAAGAAAGGAAGAATATGATCATGCAACATGGCTCTAGCTGCACCCACTATTGCACGGTTCTTCCTTTCAGCCACTTCATTGTGCCGTGGAGTGTAAGGAATTATCAACTGCCTCTTGATGCCCTCCTGTCTACAAAACTCATCGAATGCATGAGAAGTATGCTCACCCCCATTATCTGATCTGAGCACCTTGATCTTCTTTCCTGTTTGGTTCTCCACAAGAGCTTTGAACTCTTGGAACCGAAGCAATACCTCCTCTGACTTCTTTCTTCTTAGAAAGTAGATTCAAGTCTTCCTAGAAAAATCATCGATTAAAGTAACGTAATACTCAAAACCTATCAACGAGCCAGAAGACATGGGACCACATAAGTTTGAATGAATAAACTCCAACACTCCCTCTGATCTGCTGTCACTGCTCGAAAAAGAATTCTTGGTGTACTTTCCCAAAGCACACCCTCTACATACACCACTCTGCTCTGTATCGAAATCTGGAAAACTTGTGGTCATGTCTCTCAGCATCCTCTAAGCTGAATGATGAAGGTGGGCCATCCTCATGTGCCATAACTCACACAACTCACTACTGCTCTGAGTGTGTGCCAGTGCATGATGTGGCTGGAAGAGAGGCCTGTACAATTTCCTGCATCTAACTCCAATCGCATATGAAGCAGATGGACCCTCTACTTTGGAAAAGATGTAAACTTTCCCATCTAGGGCATATATCCCAATGCCTTTGTCCTCAATCGTGGCAATTGACACAAGGTTCTTCTTCAACCTAGGGACGTACAAGACATCCCTCAATACCATGGGCTCCATGGACTCCTTGTCAAAATGGACTGTCCGACGCCCAACAACTCTCACCACTGTGCCCAATACAACCTCCAACTCCAACCCTGTCTCTAAAATCTTAGTGAACATGTCTCGATCACCTGTCATGTGACCCGAAGCTCCATTATCAATGTACCAAGTAGAGGAAGTAGTGGAAGCACTCAGTGAATGCCCAACGATCATGGAGTGCTCCATGTGATCCTCAAAATCTCTGTTGGTGATGGATGATGCTCTCTCTACACAACCACCAGCAAAGAGAGAAAACTCTCTCTCAAATCTAGCAGCATACTCATCTATCTCTGCTAAAGCTGCTGTTTGTTGTTTCTTCTTCTTGTTTGGGCATTGTCAAGCATAATGCCCAAACTTCTGACAAGCAAAGCATTTCACTTTGCTCATGTCTTTCTTTTCTCCATCCTGCTGCTTGGTTCCACCCTTGGAACCCTTCTTCAACTTTTTCTTCTTTCCTTTTGTTGCTAAGGCTACATTCTCCTTATCATCCTTGCTGTAAGATGTACTACCCTATACATATTCCCCACGGGTCTCCACCTGTATGAAATCATCCCAAAGATGATCCCCTGAAGGCATGTGCTCACGAGCAACCACTGACTCCACAAATACAGCCCATGGCTTCGTCACATCATTCAAGGCTGTACATACCAACTCGACACTCTCTATCACCTCCCCAATAGCTCAAAGCTCATCACGAACATGTGTAATTCTGCTGAGGTTAGTGGTCATATTCTCACCCTTGTTCATGTGAATGCTTTTTAACTTCTCCCTTAATACCATTTTTCGATTTTCATTGGAACTTTGGTAAAGGTTGGTTAAGGCGGTCCACCTCTGATGGGCATGATCTTTACCTAATATGTGTGGAATCACATGATCTTTTATTGCACCAAGAAGGATCATTTTGGCTTTTAGATCCCTCTTGTCAAATGCGGCTTTAGCCACTGCATTTGCGGGAACAATCACTGGATTTGCTGTAGTGTTGTTCACTATGTCCCATAGTTCATTATCCTATAAAATCAACACTATTATAGCCTTCCATGGACTGAAATTTACAACCCCATGCAACCTGTCCTCGATCCTAAGACCGATAGCCATCACTGCAAGTAAGTTCAAGAGTTTGTTTTACTCAACAACCCTGTTTTCCCTTATTTCTTCAAGTCTGAAATTTATTTGTGTAATTTTCAGCCTTCAATCAAGCTCTGATACCTTGGAAATTTCCAAGAACCCCAACCCGGTTTCAGTTTCAGTGCTGCATATAGTTTAATGTCCAAACCCCATCATGCATGTAGATTAAAAAATTAAAATTTTTAATTGAAAACATGAAACACATGAGATTTCTTTTCTTCTTTTTGAACTCTGAAAATTATAGCAGCCCTAAGCTCATACTCATAAATTTTAAATCAGCGACACACATGAAAATAAATTCAGAATTTTTGGTCAAATTGACCTAGGAAAAACCCCGAAGGAAAAACCTATACTTCAGAGAGATATTTTATTCTTCAGGCAAATTTAACAATAAATTACAGCAGTACTTGTCTCAACATTTCTTCCTTGAAATGCGTGCCAAACAATCACTGTATGGTTTGCAATAAATTCCAGAATTTGCACCTCGAAATTCGTTCCCACTTATAGCAGTACGGTCCATACGTGTGGCCTCGATTTTTGTGCATTAAATGCCTTGAAATTCGTGTTGTACGATTGTTGTACCCTCCTCGAAATTTGTGCCTCCTGCCTCGAATTCTGTCTTGATGTACAAATCCATACTATACAGAATCTTCCTCGATTTTTGTGCAAATTAAATGCAGCTCTGCCTTGGAATTCATGCATCCTGCTGGTTTTCTTCTCTTGGAAAATGTGCCTTCTCTGAATTTTTCTTCCTTGAAATTTTATGCAAGGGTTTTCTCCCTGATTCTTCTCTTGCTCCTCTCTCAAAATTCTCTCTTGTGAAAGTGAACAAATAATTTCTCTTTGCCTTTCCCAAGCCCTTTTTGTTTGAGTAACTTCCACTTTGAAATCAAAGACTTAGATTAAAAGCCAACTAAATGAGATCTAGGGCCCATCTCATTTCTTCATTAAAAAATCACTTTTTAATTAATTAATTGAGAATTTAATGCACACCCACTTTAAAAACTCATAAAGTCATTTTAAAAATAAATAACTCAAACTCACATTTAAAAAATGTCACTTTATTAATAAAGTCATTCTCACCTTTTTAATTAGGCTAGTGACCACTTATTAAAGTATCCTTGTCCACCCAAGGCATGAGCGAACAAACACTTCCTAGGTAAAAAATCAACACTCATGCGCAATGTCTTATTTATCTCGATTCTCCATACAAGAGTGGACTCGAACAATGCTAGCATTTATGTTTGATATCGCTATAATATGTTGGGCAAGAAACCTTATGTTGGATATGTGTTGTATTCATTGCATGCAAGTAGACTGTGCATCTCAACATAATGGTAGGGCTTGGGGTCACCACCCTGACAAGGGTGTTTCAAGGGGGAGGGGAGGGTAGAGGCCCTCTATGTGGAGATTCAAGGGTGGTGTTGCCCACCTATTTCGACTAGGTGGCAACTCCATGTACATGAGATGTACATAATTGTACAAATTGTACCTTGGAAAAATCTAAGGATTTTTTCACTTCTGCAGGGCAATTGCCCCTTTGTAAAACGAAATGTCCGCTCCTCTGCGTGGGAAAATTAATGTAATTATATGTGCTAGTGTGGGTCATATGATATGGATGCCACACCATGGAACTGGTTGTTAGGGAAGTCCCCTCATCGAGTGTTTTTTCCCTTTCCAATTGATCTTGTTGAGTAAACGATTTTAATTGGTTTGGTTTTTCACTCAAAAATCCTCCAAAGTGGTGACGGGCGTTCTAACAGTCAAGTCCATGAGGTGGCTAAGGCTTCAAAACATTATTCATGACCATGCTAGACATTTGTATAGAGTCTTGCGGAGTTTCGTTGTGTTGTTGTATTTTTATTATTTTTTCCTAGTTAATTAATTTCACCCCTTGGTGGTTAATTAACTCATTTTTGATGTAATAATGTAATTGCTCAAGCACTGGCATTTTGTAATAGGGGCTATGAATGCAAGGTAAATTGCTATGAAACCCCCTAAGCCACTGCTTCGAGTCTCATGTCATTCTGATGAGTGGTTGAAGAGATAGACCAATTTTGGTCAGGAGGGGTCTATCTTCCCTAGGGAATTATTTAATTTCCCTAAGTCAAAAGTTCATATTATTTGATTTTGAAGTAAAAAATCAAATAATGCCATGATAATTTTGTTTGGAGGTTACTAAGCCTAGAAAAAATTTATTTCAATTTTTTCCACCCCCCATGGCCAAGATATGATTTTTTCAAGTTTATTTTTAATTTTTCCTAAGTCAAAATTGGAAAAATTAAAAATTAAATGGAAAAATTAAATCTAAGGTGAAATATTTTTTAGCCTAAGTCTAAAGGTTAAATGTTTATTTTGGAAGCAAAGGCTAAAGTCTAAAGCCTAGTTAAGAGGTGATCCAAGTAAGTGTGGAAGGGTTTAAACCCTCACCAAGTATGGAAAGCATCTCCAAGTATGGCGTCCAAGTAAAAAACCCCCAATTTAGTGGGGCGTCAAGTTTAAAAGAGGGGGCGTTATATGATAATGGAGGGCGCTAGCATATAGTTGGGCGTCAAAGTTTAGAGGAGGCGCCAACAATAGGGAAGACACCACTAATCTAGAGGAGGACGCCCCCACATGTGGAGGCGCTAGCTAAAAAGGAGGGTGTCTCATGCTTAAAGGAAGGGCGCTAGTTTAGAAGGGCACCACACATGGAGTAGTGGAGCGCTACATTTGGAGGAGACGCCCAGTTTAGTGGAGGGCGCTAAAGATAGAGGGAGGCGCCTATCTCTTGGGCCCACAAAACTCAACTTAATGGGGGTGCTAGTCAAAACCCTAAATCTAAGGGTGAGGATGCATTGTCACATGGATCAAGCACCTAAACCATGGATTGAAAATAATCTAAGGGTGGAGAATGGTTGAGAGGGTGCAAAAGTCAAATACCTAGATCTATTGGTGGAGATCTAATCTAGATCTAGATCTAATCTCGGCCATTGATCTTCAAGGGGTTGGGGTCTTCCTCAACTATATAATGAGGGTCTCACTTCCTCATTTCTTAGGATCTCTCATGCTATTGTTATGCTGCCGGAATATTTTCCCACTCTTCTCTCATATTCTTTTGGCTATTGTAATCTTCTTGCCCTAGTTGGGCTTAATACAAGTAATCTTTGGAGGAATTTTTGGTGTCTTTCTTCTACATTCCATGCTTCTTTTGTAAGATAACTTGCTTTATATTTATTTGATTTGCAGTTGTATTTGCTTAGATAGCTCTCCACAAAGTATTTTGTGGAGAGACTTATAGGTAGAAGTATTTCTATCTGCATTTGTGAGTAGATTAGTAAGATTCTACAAAGTATTTTGTAGGATTTATTTTTGTGCTCACCTCTTTGCTTACATTTTGCAGCTCTTATAAGTTTATTTGCAGGGATCTAGAGCAAAGGAGCATTCTCTCCATTGGTTATATTTCTGTTTTTCATTTTCGCACATTTGTTTACAAGGGTTTTAAAACTCAGTTTTTATCATTGTATAGTGATACAAACCTTGGTTTTAAGGCCCTAACCCTTAGTATGTTAGTTAAATGCTTCAGATTTACTGTTTTAGCATCATTTAGGTGGCTGGAAACTCAGTTTTCAGCCCTCTAAACATTATATTTCTGTTATTTTTACACTCAGATTTTTACTTTAAATTAGTGATTTTTTGGTACTAATTTTTCTGATAATTTCTTTAGTGTTTACTGTGATTTCCAGCGAACAAAGCTTGCTGGTTTGTGACAGGTTTTACACAGGTGAAGGGGAGGTGCTGCCCAAATTGGCCAAGAAATACCTCAACCTTCAAACAGTTCCAAAAGGGGTTCAAACCCTCACCTTTCTCTCATCTTTTTCTGATATTTGTAAGCCCCAATGAGAAGTTCTCTTGGGGTATTCTGCAAAAGTTAATAAGCATTTGTAATCTATATGTAAATAGATTAGGAAGTAGAGTAGGAAGTAGAATACTAGTTGCTTAGATTTCTGTTTATGCAATTTTTTCTGTTTACCCACCTATCTTTGTGACAGACCACCATCTCTGTCATAGAGATTGAAGTGAGGTTAGTGTACTCAGTTTTATTTTTTCTGTTACCCACCTATCTCTGTTACAGACCACCATCTCTGTAACAGAGATTGTTGTGAGGTTAGCTTAAGCATAATTTTATTTCTGTTTACCCACTATCTCTGTGACAGACCACCATCTCTGTCACAGAGATTGCTGTGCGGTTAGGCATTGTTTAGCTAGTTGCATTTTTCTTTCAAGTTCAGTAATATTTAATTTTCTGTTAAAGGGTAATCACACAACCCATCTATCCTGTGTATCCTCTATCCACTTGTCATCTCCCTTTAGGGACTTCAAGTTGGATATGAAAAACAGGAGAAGTGGGGGTTTAGGTAATTAAAACAACATTCTTTTTTTACTACAATCAACACATTTTATTTTCCAAGTCCAAGATCAAGTACCAGCACCTCCCATAAGGGATACCGCTTGGTTGATCTTGTTGATAGTTTTAAAATTTACCTTGTATGCTAATCACTAAGACTAAAATTTACTTCTAAAATTAACCAACAACAACTTCACTATTTCCTGTTCCTCTACTCGGTTATCACCCTTCGGGGTACTCACGAGATACGACAGGGGATAGAGAAGTCTTAGTTTAATAGGCATCCATCTAGTAATTTTCCTGTTAATTAAAAACAGTGACCTCGGAGGCGACTTGGGGTAGTAGACCGTGGGGGGTCTCTAGGCATTTTACGTCCTCCTTGTTGAGCACCAGGCCATTGGGGTTTGACCTGTGAGCTACGGGTGGGCTTTGCTCCCACTTTGTTGAGCGCAACAGCATTCCCTCTTTGACTTGAGAAATACTGGATTGGGGTAGTCACACCACCGGTTCGAAAACCAAAACTCAAGAAGAAAAACATTAATAAAATTTATTAAAATCAACCAAGAGACATTGCAAAATGTCCTACAAACACAAGTCATTGCTGTTTATCTTTGCCTTGCTGTTCAAGGTTTTACTACAAGCACTTTCACATTTTATTTCACTGCAAGCTTTTCACTTTTCAGTTACAAGTTTTTTCCTTTCAGTTTCGCAAACTTTTGTGGTGGCATTTTTAGTTCATTTGATTAAGTAATCATACTGTTTAGTAATCTGTAGATCTTGTCTAATAAGCTTAATAATTGTTCCATTTATTCAATCTGTTATAATTGTGGATATTGTTAATACTGGTTAACTGCTCATTCATTTTTGTTTATATTGTTCATAGTATCTCATTTGTCCATATTGTAACCTGGTGGTTAATTAACTTAGATTTAAATTTCATTTGTAAATTTGTAAAGTTGTAATTTATCCTTAGACTCCATTTGTTAATAGGCACTAGTCTTCATTTATCTCAAGGTTTGCTTGTCATTAAAAGGAATTCTTTGCATTTGCATGATTCTTGTCATTCCTTAGATAGTATAGAGTCTTAGCCTCACCATCTTAATAAAAGATCCCTTTAGTTAATTTATAATTAATTAATAAATCTGGAACTTAGTTTTCCTGTAGGGACTACCCCCCTTGGCTCTGTTGGGATCTTGCCTAAACAGAGGAGTTGTGGACTGTGGTGACAGTGGTCCCCAGCTCTCGCTTGCCCCCAAGGACACACATAGCAGGTTGTGACTTTCCTGTGCCTTATAGTGTGAATTAGGCGGCAACAGGTGGGAACCCCAAAGAAATTGTTTTGGGTCTGTTATGGGTCATTTTATGGGTTTCGGCCCTTGGGTGATTTTCAACTATCCCAACATGATGGCGGGGCTTGGGGTTGCGACCACGACTAGGATTTGGGGGGATAGCAGCCCTCCATGTGGGGATTCAAGGGAGGAAGCAAAAATAATTTTTTTGGGTCTGTTATAACTTATGGGTATTTTTATGAGTTTTGGATGATTTTCGACCCATTATATTCTAATACCGCTTGGTAGATTAGGGTTGAATGACACCACAAAATTTTTCTTTTTAATGCATCTCACATTTACAAGAAAAAAATAATGGTATATAAAAACTTCATAACCTCTTCCCGAGCGCTACAAAATCATAAATAAAAGCATAATACTATGTGTGATCCAAAGCTTGGGCATCTTTGATCAACAAGGCTCCTTTGCCAAAAGTTGGTGGAGAATTTCATCTTTCCATAAAGAACTGAAGGTAGACAAAGAGCTAATCTAGTGATCAAAAACAAATTTACACCTATGTTTCCACATCACAAATAGCACCACAATCTAGGCAATGCCAAAGGTTGGAGAAAGTACTGCAAACAAGAGAACAATCAGACCCCCACAAAACAACATGCTTGGCAAACCAACCTTCTTGGAAAATATGCTTGACAGTATCTGAGCATAAACAAACAGGACAAAGGCCATCTGTATGACCAATCAAGGTCAACCTGGTCTTAGATAGAATCCTTGATAAATGACTAACCAAGCAAAAGCTTTAGCTTATATGAAAGCCTCACAATCCAGATACTGTGCAAATGCCAAACCCAATGCTCCTCTAGGTCCCTAGATACCCATTGAGTATTAAACACCCAAGAAAGGGAATATATTAAATGAAGAGCCGAGTACAAATGAGAGGAGTCAAATTGAAGAAGACAACCAAAAATCCACCCCAGTGCCTCCACAAAAGTCCAAAAATACAAATGTTCATCTTGAACAACTCAAGTCTCAAAGTATAGAATAAGGGCCTGCAACTCCATGATCAAGAGATGATTAGTGACGAGAAGTCAATACTCTTGACCAAGAGTCCTCCACTCCTTCCAAGAGTGAGCATCAAGATGCCATAAGTCCTGCCAATAGAAGATGCCCTTCTAGTTCAACTTGCATGCTTGAAAGCACATCACCTACTCAAAACAATCACCCTGCTCCCTCCAACTCCAAATCGGTTGAGAAACAAGATCTCGACTAGACCAATTGCTTTGTCACTGCTATTGAAAATTTGAACCAACCGTACAACAACTTTCCAAGCTAACCAAATGCTATCGATGATGAGAAAACCTAAAACATGAAAGAGATGTGGAGTGGAAAAAATGTTACGTAACCCAAATCCACCCTAAACTCTCTCACTATGCTACATTGACATCACCCAATGCCAAACAAAACTTGCCAAGCCAAGAATCCCTCCAAAAAATGCAACACCCACTTGGCCACAAGAATACTGCCTTGTGATGCAATCAATCAAACCAAGGCGCCCCTCATCCTTCGGCATAGTGCAAACATACCATGGAACCCAAAGGAAACCTCTCTCACCACCATACTTTGACCACAAGTACACCCTCAAAATCTACTCAAGTCATTGAAATTGGACTTGCTGTGGTAGCAACAAGAGACATGATATACATGAGGCCAAAAGAATGTGTGCAACTACAATCAACTTGCTTGCAAAGGAGAGATCCTTATGATGCCACACATGCAACTTACTCTGCAACCTCTCGAGACACCAATCCCACATGGAATCCGATGACAACCCAACCTTGAAAAGGATACCTAGATACCTAACTATAACTTCGGGGTGAATATGAGACTAAGTGGTAGGAATCCATGCATGAGGGGAATCCAACCCAATAAGCCAATAGTCAATTTTATGAGCATTGCCCATGATCCCAGAAGCAATGCAAAATGTTTCCAAACAAGTAAGAGCCCCATTGACCAATTTTTGATCATCCTTGTGAGAGAGAAGGGAGTCATTTGCAAAATGGTTATTAACCACCTTTGATCCCTTCAAAAGAAGTATACCCATAACCTGCCTTGCAATACAAGCTACCTCCAACAAAAAACCCAAAGCATTAGCAATGTCATGGCTAAGCCATGACAAGGATTCAACCCCATCTCTTAACCTTTCAACTTCGGCTAATGGCTTCCTACTCAAGATTGGAAGCTCATGCAATTAGTTTTCAAGCAAATCTCTTGCGAGAACCCATGGTTGAGACCTTAGATATTTCAAAAGGTAGGATAACTACTACTTTCTTAGAGCATTTTCCTCAACATTTTCATGGTTTCGCTCAGTGTGTCTCCAATAGTTGAGCTAGCAACAACTTCCCCAAACTTCTGATTTTTCTCCAAAAGAATAAGCATAATATGGGGACCCCTCTATAACTTTGTGTAATGTCCTCTTCTACATAAGCATCGGAAACACCCTGTTATCACACATATATTGTAGCTAGGCTACCATGATGTAGCATACATATTGAACTCTTTATTCTTCCGAACTATTCATTCACATGGGGTTTTAGCATGGATCATTATAGCCTCAGCCATTTCAGATCCTTGTTTAGCAGAGTTTCCTTGCCAGGACTGAGATTCACTAGTCCATTGAGATGCTTTCAGTGATGATCTAGTTCATTTGAGGAGAGTAGTAGAGCAGATATGGTACACAGTTATAGAGGGGCTTATCCAATAGAGACAGGTATATATATGGTGAGATCAAGTATATGTTTCCTTGGTTTGTTTTTGCTATGTGATGTATATTAAACACCTAGGCTTGTCTTGTTAGGATGATCATGGTGACCTATGCTTATGTATATACTAATGCTTGAACTTGTGCTAAGTCTGATCAAAGGACTCAATGTTGAAGACTATTGCTCATGCCATGCTTTATATAAATGTTAAACCTTACTGTTATGTTGGTTCCATGTGTCATTTGTCCCTATCCATTTAGTTAATTCATGATTGATTCTCATCCCATGACTTTGGTTTGATTGAGACCTTTGAGATTGAAGATCACTTACCCCACTTTGACCCCTATGCATGATGGATACCATGTTGTTTTGTGTCTCGACTCTGAGTTGTGCAACAAAAATTGCCGACACCTTGATCCTTCTGGGCCAGGAGAACTCATTGGTGTTGGTTCCTGAGCTTAGGCGAGTTGGGTTTTGAAGCCTTGACCTCTTTGGTCGGTTGCCCCCGGTGTTTGGTCCTAACTGTGGATATTCCCCCCTAGTTGCCCAAAGAGTGTCAGCTAAAACTCGAAGCGATATGTCTACCATCATTACATGCATTATGTATAATAAGTTCTATCTGTTGAAATGCAAAGCCCTCAAATAAATGCAAACTGTGTCTTTAGACAACTCAAAAAGGGCTATAAAGTGAAATTGTGAAAGGCCTAAAAGCAGTGGATAAATAAATGCTAAATCTAAAGATTGCTGGCCACTATTGAAATGTAATGATTAATTCGTCAGGGAGCCTGTGGGTTTAAATGTGAGATGGGGCAAGGGACCGCTAATTCACAGTGTAGCCTAGGATTTCTTCACTACAGTTTCTTGTGTACTCAACGCAAGGGTCCTAGTAAAGATCCTCACGAAGCTTGTTTCTTAGCTTGGATGTGAGTCGTAGACATGTTGTTAGAGTTGAATGGGCTCTTTTTAGATCAGCTCATCCACTTGTGAGACACCACCATCCCCTATTGTTCATCTGTCATGTATATGTCACTGTGGTCGTGTGTAATTGTCATCATTCTGAGAGATCATATGGTCAAAATCAGCTATATGTCATCTCCCTTTACCTTAGCCTTGTTTTCCACCCTCACCCAGCACTAGCACACTGTTTAAAATTTGTAAGCACGACATGCACAAGAGACTTCTAGAAGATTCTAAGATCTTTCAAAGGCACAGGTATATCTTATTTATTATTATTGTCACCATGATTATGAATAACATGACTTTAGTTGGGTTTTGATATACATCATTGGAGCATTTCTTACCTTGGATACATGCAGGATCATTCTGATACAGTATCTCACCTTCATTTTGGGTACTTTGACCCAATGTTATCGGAACCGGACCGGTCATCGAACTGACGAAGCCCAAAATGTGAACCGGACCGGAACCGGCAAAAAACCAGGTAAAAAACCGGCTGACAAAAAAATACATAAAATATTCATATTTTGTAAAAAACATATATATTCATGTGCATACATATGAATCCAAACCATTAATACAGAAATATGCAAAGTTTCTCATATATATAGCAAATATGGGTGCAAATATCCAAAATAGCACCTAGTGCAATACATCTCTGAGGTTCTGAACCAAAGTACATTAACAAAGAGGCTCCAAAGTACATCAACAAAGTTTTATTTTCTGGTTTAAAAAAAAAAAATGAGTTTCGTGAGTCCCCAGTACAGACTGACCGGTTCCGTACTCGGTTTGGAAAAAAAACCGGTTTTATGATTTTTTTTGCTGACTGGACAGGCCAACCCTGTAAACCGATCAGACCGGTCGGTTTTGCTGGTTCTGGTCCAGTTCCAATAACATTGCTTTGACCTAGTTAATCCAGTTGACCAAGTCAAACACAGTTCCCAAGGCAATGACTCAAAAAACATTGCTTATATTTGTTCCAAACATGCCCAGGACCAATACTGTGGTCTCAGTTTTTAGTGTTTGGCCCCAGATCTCATGATCAATGATTATTATCACTTTATTATTAGCCAAATGATCAACTTTTATTACATATTGCAGACTTTTTGGTTCTCCTAGAGCATTGCAGTGTTCCATGGGGTATGAGTAATCACTTATACCATTCTTCTATGTCTCCAGATCAACTAGTATAGTCTGTTTGCCCCAGTTCTCAGCCTAGATAGAGTTATGATGATTTTATTCATTTTTAAAGGATGTACCACTAGAAATGAACTAGGAAATTCACTGAAAAAATCAATTTGGCCTATTGGGTCAAGGAAATGGCTTGGAAACTTATCAGATGATGTGTTTTGGCTCCCCAAACAGTTCTTCAGCACTATCAGTCAGCATTTGGTTTGGGATTATTTTGTTTGGCGTAGCCAGTGAGGACGTCCCCTAAGGGGCGCACCTCACTTGGGCCATTAATGTTTTATATGGTTATATCTTATGTTATGAGGTTGTAATGGGGCATTGGGTGAATTAAGCCCTTAGTGACCCCCCTTGATGTACTATCTGTTGATTTTTTTTTGAGCAGCATTGAGAGCCATTCTCTTAGGAGAAAGGAGAATGGGGACACCTGGTCCGGGACCACGGTGTGGACTCAACCTAGAGTTGAGTGATCATTATGTTGAATGATGATATCTGGTCCTTGACCATAATATCAACCCAGTTTTGCACTAGGGGGGCTCAACCTTGAGTTGAGTGACCTTTCTGTTGAATGGTGACATCTGGTTCGGGACCACGATGTGGAAATAGTCTAGTACTGGTAGATTCAGCCTAGAACTGAGTAGCCATTAGCCATTCTTTTGAATGGATGCACCTGGTCAGTTACCAAGAATTCACCTAGTCCAGGACTAGGGATTCAACCTGGGGCTGAGGGTCATTCTCCAGGAGAATGGAGACGCTTGGTCTGTTATTAAGTATTTGACCTAGTGTCAAATTATGCAGCCTATGGCTGAGGCACCTTGTTTGTTACCAGGAAGGCACTATAAGCCCTAGACCACGTCTAGGCATGTCACTCCGACCCTTGATCAGTGCGCTTTGCAATCTTCTCCAAGGCTTAGCTACCCTTGATTAAGACACCTTAGTATCCAATCTTGGTGTCACACAGAGTGTGAGATAAAAGCATTAGTAATTCTCTCTAGTTATGATGATGTACTTTGAGTGGTGATGAAAGACCACCTTGACCACATGTGATGACCACAGGGGCACTTGAAGAAGCCTAAAGCAAAAGTGAAAAATACTTAAAGACCCTTAGTACCACTAAGGTGTAAAAGTGAAAGTGCAAAAAGACCTTTAGTGGCACTTAAGGAAAAAGTCTAAATTAGAAAAAAAAAAATTATTATTTTGATCTTTCTAATTTTGGCCCACTTATAGGTGACTCAAAGGATATAAAAGAAGATCAAGTTATTTCATTATTACACACACTTGCTCTTACCGGTATAGCTGCTCTCAGAAGAAGAAATCGTTGGTGCAAAGGAAGAAGGAAGACTATCTTGTGGTTATGCCCTAACATGGATGAGTCCAGCTAGGGCATCCACACTTATCTTGCTATCAACCCTAAACTAGGGTTTTTATCAGTCTTGCAACACCTAGGGTTTTACCCTACCTACTTTCTCTCCTCATGGCTCACTCTATAACACTCATGAGAAGCTGCAATTTATCTCGGGCAGGCAGCTAGTCTTCTCTCAACAGCCCTCTCTCACACCCAACAACTCTCTCCCTCTCTCTGGCAGGGCTCGGCTCTTCACTGGCCACTCGGGCAGGCCCTAGCAAGGGTTGGGCTGCCCCTTACTGCTCACGGCTACCCACAGGAAACCCTAGCAGGGCTCGGGGCAGCTTGCTAGGGGTCTCCGAGCACCCACAGCAAGCCCTCAAGGGCTCTGGGTAGTCCCGGTTAGACCTCGGCCAACAGACAGAGGTCTGTTAACCTCCACCGACAGCAGCAGAAGGCTTGACCATAAGCTCGGGCTGCGCAAACAAAACCCGGGCAGGCAGATCGACCATTCGGGTAGGTCTGGGCAGGATAGCAGATCCGGGTAGGAGCAAAAAAGATTCGGGCAGGGGCAGAAAATATCCGGGTAGGGGTAGAAAAGATTTCGAGCAGGCCTGATCAGATCTGGGCAGGCTATCCGGTCAGATCTGGATATTTGAGCAACTAGGGCTTAAAACCCTAGTTTGGTTTTTCTGTGGAAATTTTAATCTTCTTTGAAATTGTGGTACAACCCAGTTAGGGTTTGTGAATTTTTGAAAAACTCAGTCATCTTATTTATAGATGAATTACTAATGCTTTTGGGGTTTTTGTCCTTTAAGTTTAAAGGTTTCCCTAATTAAAAATCTTGTGTTCAATGTGTTGATGTGGTTGATGTTGTTACTACACTTGTCATTCGTTTATGTTAGTCTGCAAAATTTAAAAGTATTCATGCTAATGCTAAAAATTCAACACTATCATGTCATATCTTATGTTATATTGTGATTTCCACCTTAGGAAGGCGTCCTTGAGAAAAAGTGTGCCCCCCTTTGTTGTGGTCATCTTGATCCATGTGTTGATCTTTGTACTTTTTGATCTCCATCGTTGATGATGTCTTAATCTCAACTGTTAGATGATAGTTAGGTAAAATGAAAACACAATCTCAAGCTATTTAAGAGAGGTGATCCCCCCATTGTAAACCATGAGCTTTAGCACTGGAATATTGAATAAAGAGATTTTTCTGGGATTCAATACTCATGTTTTTTGTGGATAACTGAATGTGATAATGATTGAAACTGTCTTTCTCTTGCACTGAGGATATTTTGGCATAATTTCTTGTACTTGTTATATCCAATTCGTTCTGCAGGAGTAGGAGGCGATTTAAGGAGAAGGCGCATTGGTGGGGGCACTTGCCCTGACGTCTTACTCCAGATTGATTTCGACAGGGAGTGATTACTTCTTTATGATTCTTCATTTCTCTGTTAATGGCTTCTATTTTTGTAGATCCCGATTTTTCTTGTTTCACTCACTGGTCTTCCCTTGTGTTGCAGGAAAGGAGGACGTTTGGGTTATTGAGAAAAGCAATACAATCAAGAACTTGCCCAAATTTCTCATTTGATCTATGAGGGGATAATCCTCATCATCCAGGACGACATCTACAAATTCCGAGTAAGTTTTTTAGCTTATTTCTCTATATTTAATTTTTTCATGCATTGCCCCTCAGCTATTTTACTGAAAAAGCCCTTGTTAGAAGTAGGAAAAATCATCGAATTAATTTGCACTGGGAATTTGCTGATTCAGCGATCTGGGTTTTGTCGGCCATCCCAAAAAACCTCCCCACCCTCCTAGGCGCCAGCTATAGAATCCATCTTCCCATCTCTAGGCACTGATCCTTAGGGAGAAAAGGGCCTCTCCTAGTCTGGCATCTAATTGCCTGTGCATCTTTTTTCGGTTTCACTTCGATTTTCTCGCATTGTTGAATCTTTCATCCAAGTAGGTGTGTTGAAAGCCTTAATTCTTCGTATCAACCTCATCCTGGGAATTTTCCGTATTCTTGCTTAAATCCCCCTGGGGTCTCGCGTTTGATCATTTGAGCCAACACACTAATCCTAGGTTCGTTTCCAATTTCCATAAGTCATTATATGATCTTACTTGAGTAACATTACCAACATCTTTAACCACCTCTACTCAAGCACTCCTTAATTTGTGGCTTATCCCTTAAATCTAGGGTTCCAAGCATTAACCTTACGTATTCTTTATCAGGGTTTGATCTGGTGATTTGCTTTAGGTCTTTCCTTTTAGAATAGGTCTAGGTCTCCCCCATTGTCACTTGGGTTTCTTTAGTGGCATAAAGCGAAGGAAATCCTAACCGACGTGACAACCATCCATTCTTGGGGGTTAGGGTTTCGCGACTTTAATTGCCTGTTCCCTCTGCCATCCTGCATAGGATTACTCTACGGGGCAACTACAAGATCCGTGATAACATTTTTGGCGTCGTTGCTAGGGAGGTAGAGGCCTACCTTGGTTCGATATTTATTTTAAATCTACTCTCATTCTCTGCCAACATTTTTGGTGCTTAGTGGTAGAGGCTTACCTACCTTTGGTGTCTGTGAATGCGTTCATCTTTCATATTCTTCTCTCTCTCCTACAACATTTATTTTCGATGAATGCGACAATTCATTCACTCGGTGACTCCACTAAGAAGCAAACCCACCAATCACAATGAACTCGAATTTATTCGTCCAATACTTCAAGGAGATAAAGGAAAACCCAACCAAATTTAAAAACCAACTTTATCCTGCTTTGACTTCTCTAAAGTCTATGAGGCACCTCATCCTATGCCAAAAAGATACAATGAAGGGTTGCTTCGTTTCTTTGCAAATGCAATCAAATCAATTGAAAGTCACTTGGATGCTTTTTGGTGTTATATGGAATCCCTGGGCGCAGAGCATGAAGATGTCTATATGCGAGCCCTAGGTGAATCCTTAGGAGGTAATGCAAATTTTTGGTTATATACGTTAGCACCAGGATCCATCCATCATTGGATACGACAAGTTCACCAAGTTATTAAGAGAAGAATGGGGTAAAAATATTGATGAATCCATACAGCCAGATAATAATGATTGTGTTGTTGCGGATCAATCTGATAAAGATGACCAGGATAACCATAATGAGATAATTGGCGATTTTCCTTATCAAATTGATTCCTCCTCTCCTGAGCCAACAATGAATATGCCTTTGAATGACCCTTTGATACAAGAGAATGATGATGAGGAAATGTCAACCCTTCAAAATTATGACCTTGATATTGATATAGAAGAGGAGCTTATTAGAATCTTCTCATCATTACCTCAAGAAGGCATAGATAAAGAGGGAGAACAAAATGATCACTATCAGGAACCATCCAAAGTTGATTCTCTTAGATATGAATCTATCAAAGATCCTCATTGCCTAATTGACAATTATTTTGAATCAAATTTTGATCATGTCGGAAGAAGAATTAATCACATGATAATTATGATATGATTGTAAGTGGACCTGATAAAAAACATCATTGTTCTAAAATTCCTTATCCAATCTTTAATTAGGATGTGTTGGTTCAATGTGAGGATACTGACCTTATTTTAAATCCTGCAATCATTCTTGGAATTCAATTGAAAACTTTTTTCTCTCATCAAATTCCAAGATCAATTGTTCTAAGTCATCTGGGAGAAAATTTTCAATCGACCCACCCATCCCAACTTTTAGAGTCTTCTTGTATGGCTTTGTATTCTGATCAAGCTTTTATTTTCGAAATCTTCAGTCAAGAGTCTAAACATGGTCAAATAATTGGAGAAAATGCGCTTCATTTCCCTTCTCAGTCACCTTTGATGAATAATATTTTTCAATTTATAAATATTTCTTATGGGTGGTTGGAGAAGGTGTATAAAGATCAATTTCATCTTTTCTCCATTTTCGAACAACAAATGGGCTTGATCTCATTCTCAGTTTCATTACATCACAACTTGTCCCCATTTGATTCCTCCATTTTTCCTGGAGTGAATAGAATTGAATGTCCTAGTAGGGTAGAGGAGAAAACAAAGAATTGTTTGGAGTGGCTGAATCATGAGTCATATTGTCTTCTTCTTACATCATTGGAGCATTTCTTACGTTAGATACATGTAGGATCATAGTGATACAGTATCTCACCTTCATTTTGGGTACTTTGACCTAGTCAACCCAGTTGACCAAGTCAAACACAGTTCCCAAGGCAGTGACTTAAAAAACAACATTGCTTAAATTTGTTTCAGACATGCCCAAGACCAATACTACTGTCTCAGTTTTCAGAGTTTGGCCTCGGATCTCATGATCAGGGATTATTATCACTTTATTATTGGCCAAATGATCAACTTTTATTACAGATTGCAGACTTTTTGGTTCTTCTAGAGCATTGCAATGTTCCAGGGGGTATGAGTAGCCACTTATACCATTCTTCTATGTCTCCAAATCATCCAGTACAGTCAGTTTGGCCTAGTTCTCATCCTGGATAGAGTTATGATGATTTTAATCATTTTCAGAGGATGTACCACCAGAAATGAACTAGGAAATTCACTGAAAAAATCGATTTGTCTGGTTGGGTCAAGGAAATGGTTGGAAACTTATCAGATGTTGTGTTTTGGCTCCCCGGACAGTTCTTCAGCATTCTTAGTCAGCATTTGGTCCGAGATTATTTTGTTTGGCTTAGCCAGTGAGGATGTCCCCCAAGGGGTGCCCCTCACTTGGCCCATTAATATATTATATGGTTATATCTTATGTTATGAGGTTGTAATGGGGCATAGGGTGGATTAAGTCCCTAGTGACCCCCCTTGATGTACTATCATGTCATATCTTATGTTATATTGTGATTTCCGCCTTAGGAAGGCGTCCTTGAGCAAAAGTGTGCCCACCTTTGATGTGGTCACTTGATCCATGTGTTGATCTTTGTACTTTTTGATCTCCATCGTTGATCATGTCTTAATCTCAACAGTCGGATGTTAGTTAGGTAAAATGTGGACACACCATGAGCTCTGGCATTTGAATATTGAATAAAGAGAGGTGATCCCCCCATTGTAAACCATGAGCTCTGGCATTTAAAAATTGAATAAAGAGATTTTTTTGGGATTCAATACTCGTGTTCTTTGTGGATAACTGAATGTGATAATGATTGAAACTGTTTTTCTCTTGCATTGAGGATATTTTGGCATAGTTTCTTGTACTTGTTATATCCAATTCGTTCTACATGCGTAGGAGGTGATTTGAGGAGAAGGCGCATTAGTGGGGGACTTTCCTTGATGTCTTACTTCGGATTGATTCCGACAGGGAGTGATTACTTCTTTATGATTCTTCATTTATCTGTTAGTGGATTCTATTTTTGCAGAACCTGATCTTTCTTGTTTCACTTACTGGTTTTCCCTTTCTGTTGCATGAAAGGAGGACGTTTGGGTTATTGAGCAAAGGAATACAAACAAGAACTTGCCTGGATTTCCCATTTGATTTATGAGGGGATAATCCTCATCATCCAAGATGACATCTACAAATTTTGAGTAAGTTTCTCAGCTTATTTCTCTATATTTAATTTTTTCATGCATTTCCCATTAGCTATTTTACTGAAAAAACCCTTGTTAGAAGTAGAAAAAATCACTGGATCGATTTACACTGGGAATCTGCAAATTCGGTGATCTGGGTTTTGTCGACCATCCCTCAAAACCTCACCTCCCTCCTAGGAATTAGCTATAGAATCCATTTGTCTATCTCCAAGAATTGATCCTTAGGGAGAAAAGAGCCCCTCCCAATCAGGCATCCAGTTCCCTGTGCATCTTTTTCCGGTGTCACTTGGATTTTCTCGCATTGCTGAATCTTTCATCCAAGTAGGTGTGTTGAAAGCCTTAATTCTTCGTATCAACCTCATCCTAGGAATTTTTCATATTCTTGGTTAAATCCCCCAGGGTCCCGAGTTTGATCATTTGAGCCAACACACTAATCCTAGATTTGTTTCCAATTTCCATAAGTCACTGTATAATCTTACTTGAGTAACATTACCAACATCTTTAACCACCTCTACTCAAGCACTCCTTAATTTGTGGCTTATCCCTTAAATCTAGGGTTCCAAGCATTCACCTTACGTATTCTCTGTCATGGTTTGATCTGGTGACTTGCTATAGGTTTGTCCTTTTAGGATAGGTCTAGGTCTCCTCCATTGTCACTTGGGCTTCTTTAGTGGCATAAAGAGAAGGAAATTTTAACCGACGTGACAACCATCCATTCTTGGGGGTTAGGGTTTTCTTAGTTCACGAGTTTAGTTGCTTGTCCCCTCTGCCATCCTATATAGGATTACTCTACGGGGAAACTACAAGATTCGTAATAACACACCCATTAACCTATTTATTTCACATAGGTTCGAGCAGGTATCAAGGAAAAGGGAATTGACTGAGGACATTTAAAACTGAGAACATAAAGGATCATTTATTTAGTATTATTAAGTCATCAATATATTAAAAAAGGCCATCAGAGTAGATATCAAAAAGCATGCAGGCCCTATTTCATCTTGCATAAGTCAACGAGCAATTAAAATTGCATGCATGCAAAAGTAAAGTCATGCAAACCCGAAAAACTATATAAGAATATAAGTCGACCCAAAAAAGCATCTATTATCATTATTCACTTTTGAGTTTGGTTTCAAGAGCAGTAGTAGCAGTAGCCGCAGTAGCAAGTTGGGGTTGGAGACGGGGGTCTTCAACTAACAAGTGTTTCGGCAGTGAAATCTATCTGCCCTAATCACTTTCCGGATAGGGCACTCAGATCTATCATCAACAACTCAAGCATTCATTACTCTTCATAGATTTAGTAGACAGAGAAAGACAATATCATAGGGATCACGTTTTTACTACTGGGGACACATTGGAGATCCAGAGAGCAATTCGCATTGATCCAGAAACTTCATATTTCCTCTGCATGCTACTTGCATCATCATCGAAGGGTCATATTATTATATTGAGAGATCATCGGGTAATCTACTATTCATGCACAAAAGTTACAAGCAGAAATGTAGGAGGCAAGGGCGTCATCCTTTCTGAGTAAATTAATTCGCTACTGACCTTAGAGAAGGCAAAGCTTGTGTACATGTCATCCATTATCTCTAGAGAGACCATATAACACTTCCTAGAAAGTTTCGGCATCATCTGCCAAGTTTTGAAGTTGTTCTGAGGAAATCTCTATCGAAGGACATTTTTATTGTGCATGGGCGTCACCTCTGAGCAGGCATCACATTTTGGAGATCTAGTGGATGCATGGTGTGCATGTCTTTTGTATACTGAAGAACCTTCACAGCTATAAATATTGGTATGCTGCTACAATCTTACTAAATCCTACTTCCTATTTTATCTCGATATCTGTCATATTTAGGGTTTTTGAGGACATAACCTATATTGCATGCAAACCAAATTGTTTATCATATACACCTGAAACATATAAACTTGCCAATAAATCATCATTACCTATTGGTATAAGGATGCAATATCAGTTGGGATATTACACTTTGGGCCTTAATTTTGATCCTACATAAGATTATACTTCAAGATTTTATTCTCTTTATAGGTTTTTCCATCTATTCTTTGATTTAACCTCCTTGCCTTGAGTTGTTCTTCATTTGAGATGTCTTCATCTAGATTTAGATTAGCCAATCGTTTAAGCCCTTCTATTTGTCAAACTTTTAGTTAAGTATTGCATCTCACTTCACCAATTTGAAATTTGCGACTTATCGCAACATTGTAAATCTCCCTATCATGTGACAAATACATTCTCTAAAACTTTCTCAACTCACAATGTATTGCAGCTTTGAAAATTTTCTCTTAGCATCATCGCATATTTCCCTAACTACAAACTTTACCATATCTTAAAGTTGTCTTATGTTTTAAAGTTCTACATTAGCAAGTGGTTGTGGAGATTAACAATTGGTACACTCTTTCCATTGTCTATTGCTTTTCATTGTATGTGAGTTATTTCAGTCTACTTCTCTACATCTGGTTTTATGCATGAATGATTTATTAATGAGAAACATGAACTCCATAGCCATAGAGTTTGTTTGCGCTAGCAAACCCTCCATGTAGATTTTGGAGAATTAGGGCAGCAAAGAGAAGGAACTATTGCTTGTATGCCTCATCCTTGCTTCCATCAATCTCTTGCCTTAGGATCAAATCAATTAAAGCATCATCAAAACCCCATTTATCACAAAAAATGAACATATAATTAAACCGAGACCAACTCGGAAAAGTTATTGGTATTGTATTGCATGAATGAGAAAGTGAAAGCTTTCTTATAAAGGGTTACAATGAGGTCGAGTCAATCCACATTATGAATGTAGGATAGACCAAAAAACACAATAAAGTGAAATAAAGCATAAAAGCACACAATAACATAAAGTTTGAAGTGACTTTATCAATGCCTAAGTCCAATATCTAATTGACCATTATAAACTAAGTTTTACTTTGACACCCTCGCTTAATGGTCAATCTACTAACTACACCAAGTTTATCCCAGAATTTTACATGCCTTTCAGGACCCAATGACTTGGTGAGAATGTCTGCAGTTTGGTCCTCTACAGGACAATATTGCAGCTCAACAATTCCATCTTCTAGAAGTTGTTTGATGAAGAGGCAGTTTGAGTAGCCCTTGATTGTCGCAGAATAAGGGTATCTACTCTATTTGTTGCATCTTGATATATGAAAGCAACCTCCTGTTACCGCCTGAGTTGCACTTAGTTAGACTTTCAAGTGAGCCGGCAAAGATGAACAAGCACTTGTTCAAACTCTGAGCTAAGAAGTCCATCAGGCCTTCATGGCCTTTTTATTTTTTGTACCGCATGTTCATACCCCTCCAGGGAAGTTGTAAAAATGTACTAGCATGGCAAATTTTTGAAAAGGACTTGGATTCTTAAGACTTAAATGTCAATCTGATCATTCCAAGGTGTTTTTTCCCTTGTCAATAATGCAATGTTGAATAAGCGATGTATAATTTTCGAGTTTTTCACCGTTCCTCCAAAGCTGGAATGGTCGTCTTGGTGGGTAGGCCTTAGGAGGTAATTAAAGTTCATGTGTTGATGTATATAAGCATGGTAGGCATCGATATTGAGTCATATGGACATGAGCTAGGCCCCCCTTAGAGTTTTGTCCAATTCCGAGAATTTTTTTTTCTCGTTTCTAAGCCATTTTTTAATGGTTTAATTAAAAAACTTGTAAATGGCATAAAAACTTGATCCGGAGGCAGATTTTGGCGTGGGGATGCTTGTTTTCACACTCATAGCGTCCGTTTGACCCTAGAAACCACTTTCACTATGTTTCGGGCGGCTAAAACAACACAGAAGGCATTATTTGGCTAACCAAGCATCAAATTGGCACTTAAATGCTAAAAGTGCATCACTTTGGCATAAGTCAAAATATTGGAAAAGTCAAAAGGTGATTATTTTAATGGTTAAACGATGTTGTGGCATGGTGTTCCCATGTGGGCAAATCCTTTATGGAGGGAGACGTCACATTAAATCATGTTTCACTTACCATTTCTTAAACCAAGGTTTGAAGTCACGCTTTTCCCCACACAAATGTTTCAAAGTTGGAGTGTGGCCCACGCTTGTGATTAGCGAGTGGGTATTATGAGTGTGACTCATCATTTAAAGATAGCATCACATGTTATTTAGAGTATCTACCATATAATTTACCAAAGGTTTGGAGCTCACGTCATATTGGGTCGTACGACTATGGAGCGTGAGGGATAGATCACACATCCGAATGTTGTTTAAATCTTGGCATCATGGATGTGGTGGCCCACTTTTAATTAAATAACTTCAACATAAGGTTTGGTATCATGTTTGAAATAGATTACAATACCAAGTGATTCAAACATTCGTTTTCTCCTCACGTCATGGTGGCCCACGCGAAGGGGATGGTGTTGGTTGGCGATTTGGTGAAGTGTCCTTTGATGAATGGTTTGGTGGTAGGTATGTGGAGAGGTGGCATATCTTTTAGGAGGTGCCATCTACCACTCCACTCCCACCTCAGTTGTAATGCAAGTCATCCCCTCTTTCTCTCAAGATTGACGTCTACTGTATCTCCAATGTTGGTGGTGCCCCCTTGGGCCTGCTTTTGCTATAAATAAAGCATGTTTCTCTCCCTTCAAGGGAGTTGGAATGTACGGGAAGAGCTTGCACTTGTAATTTGTATACAGTTTTGAGAAATAAAGAGACTTTGGAGGTCTGGATTGTGTTGTGCTTTGGTGGAGTGAATGTATTGTCTTCGAGTTGTATGGAGGTAATTTGTATTTGAACTATAATGCATGCAATGAATCATATGTAGTTTACTGGAAGGGTTGATATCAATTTGGTAATACCATTTAGTCATTTTGTTTAATGATCTAAGCTTTTGAGTATAGATATTTAGAGATTTGAATGATGCTTCACTTGTTTATGGATGCCTTTACATCGATTTCTGAATCTATATGCTCCTACATTTGATCTATTTTGTGCAAGTGTGTGATATGCAGGTTGTTGTGATAGGAGACGTGGAGGATCTTGTTTGATCTTTCTACTTTTCTTGTTTCTAACATTGTTTGCTGCAGATAAAAGGTTCCTCGACACACCACATGTGAAGCTTCAAGAACCCTCTTCTCTCCAAGCCTTCTCCACTTTTCCTTCTTTCGATTTCTTCTTATTATTTTTGTTCCTTTGTTTTAAAAAAACAATTCTAGATCTAAAGTTAACTTCATAGTCATAAGAGATCTTGAATAGTTTTGCTTTATAGATCTAACTAAAAATTGCAAAGCTTCATCATTTCTTACTTCAGATCTAAGGTACTAGCTGTGTTGTTGCAAGTCATTTTCTAGTCAAAACAAATGACCTGATTTATAAGTTAGCTTTTGATTTTAATTCCTTATCTAGCAAGTTAGTGCTCTGATTTGTTTGCTATCCTTAAGAAGCAAACAAAGACCTTGGGAAAGCAACTTTTTAGCTCACATTCTCAGTCACTTTTCACCTAGTTTTTATTGTTTTAACTTAGACTTTTTTTGGCAAACTTTAGTAGGTTTTCCAAAAGCACTCTTAAAATGTTTTTGGGCATATTCTATTAAGATTTGTTGGCTGTTTTTTGCAGGTTTATGATAAAAGAGGAGGAGATTCTGGCGGATTTTCGCAAAATCGAGCAAAACAAAGACCAACGGAGCTCCCCCTTGCATAAAAGTCAAAATTTTCAATAAGTTGTAAGCCTTTGGATCCAAATTATATGGACCAAAGTGCATTTCTTTCAAGTTGTAAGATCCTAACAAAGTTTTGAGTAGGGTCCTAAGAGCCCACTCCCCATCCCCCCTATGGGGATTCGTGTTGGTGTTCAATTTTCATGATTTTTTTGTTTTAGTTAGTTTAACTTCAATTTCAATTTATTTGTTTCGTTTTATCAAATAAGTAAAATAACTACTTACCCGACGCTCTCCTGAGTATCATGAAAGGGGAAAAGAGATTCGTGGTAGGAATTAATTAGAAAACCCCTTGCTTTCCCGAGTACGGTTCACAGATAAGGGCTTGCCTGAGTACTGGACCTTGAAAGAGATTGGGTTTTCTTTTTTAATCAAACAAACCTTGTTAAAAATCCTTAAAATTAACAAGGCCCTTATCCTCATATGCTCTATTTCCACTGCAACTTCGACTGATCAGTTGCTTGTATCAGAAAAGGATCTGGGTGACTAGTAATTAGTTTCATTTTTTAATTAATCTCCCAACATTGAAAATTCAGCATTGCGTTTTGCTTTTTAATTATCATATGTTGTTGTTGTGATTTTTTACCTTGCAATAGTCTATTGTGACATTTTTTGCATTTCACATTAAACTCCTAGAATCAATCTTTGCTTTCGTAGAATAAAAGCCTTAGATTTTACTTTTCATAGGGACCACCCCCCTTGGCTTCGCTAGGAGTTCACCTAGATAGAGGAGCTGAGTATCAAGTGACAGCACTTGGCTTGAGCTTTCCCCCAAGGTCGCACCCAATGGCTTGAAGATTTTTGCCATAATACTCGAGGTGCGAATTAGGCGGCAACAGAGCAACATCAAAATCCATATGCACAAACCATAATATCACCTGGGTCATATACCTGCACTGGATTTGAAACCAATATGAAGATCACTAGAACAACTGTTGCTGCTACATATCATGGGCACTATAATAATCTCTGCTCTGGGTCATGATAGAATGGCTAACTCAATCATCGAATCTAGGGTCATGAGGCTCAGTCATGGCATAGAACTGGTCAAGTTGGATACTCTGGATCTGCTGAAAGTGTGAGATCATCAACTATGGCACAAAATTTGCTAAACTCATAGTAAAAGGACTGGCTCAAAGAACTGCTCAGGAACAAAATTAACCCAGCTACTATGTATGTGACAACATCTGGCTCCAATTGGGACAGGTGCTCTAAGGGAGAGAGCACATGAGAACCTCAGATATCTCTGGTACTCAACAACACTCATCCAATCATAAAAAATGCACCCGATCTACTGCTCCATCTTTAGTAAAACCTATCTCTACGCATGATGGAAACAACGCTACCCAACAGTACATGTGGCATAAAATAAAATAAAATGCTAGAACTAAAATACTGAAAAGTAAATGCTGAAATATCAACGCAAAAAGTAAAGCGCTGGAACAAAACCATCTAATCTAAAAATGATTAAGCAATTAAAGAAGACTCAGACAGAAAGTGACAAAGACTCAAAGACTCAGAACCCTACAACAATGAAGACTCAATCCTATTGCTCAAAAAGAGCTTATTCAGGTTCCTACTCTAAACTAAACAGGAAAGGAAGGTTTGACTAAGTCATATTCTCGTATGGAGGAAAATAATGTTTGAGGGGTATTCCATTTACGGGAAATTCTAATTCTTCCCCATCCAAAGTTTCTAACCAAAACGACCCCTTTCCAACAATCCTTCCTATCTGATTGGGACCCATCCAAAGTTTGTCTAGTTTACTGTGGTTTCTAGGTTTCTCCTTGTTTTTATCCCACAAAAGAACTACGTCTCTAGCTCCAAAAATCACACCTCTGGTTTTCTGATCAAAAGTACCCTTTATTCGTTCCTGCTCTATAACCATCCTATTAAACGATTCTCTCTTGGTCTCATCAAGTTCAACTAGTTCATCCATCCTCAATTGCATTGCTTCCTGATCGGATGAACATTGTTTCAGCAATTCATAAATTGGTATCTGGAGGTTGATTGGTCATCTACAATGTTGCTCATATACTAACTCAAATGGGGACTTTCCTGTTATCCTTTTAACCGTTGTTCTGTCTTCCCATAAGGCGTACTTTAACTTCGCATCCCAACTTCTTCTCTTTTCTCCAACCATCCTCCTTAATAATTTTATCAAATTTTTATTGCTGGATTCGGCTAATCCGTTTCCTTGGGAATAGTAATTTGATGAATGGGATAGCACAACACCATGATTTGCACAAAACTCATTCATTTTACTCTTGCAGAAAGCCTTGGCATTATTTGTAGTAAGCTTAACGGGGCACCCATATCTAGATACAATGTACTCTTCCAAGAATTTTACTATGACCTTTGTCGTGGCCTTCTTAGTGGGGATAGATTCAACCCATCGAGTAAAATAATCTGTGCACATTAATATTCACTTATACCCATTACTCGAATTTTGGTCAAATGGTCCTACAAAATCCATTCCCCATTGTTGGAAAGGAGCTTCCACTACTATGGGAGGTAAAGGCAAAGCGGGTAATCTAGGTTTCCCAGAGAAGAATTGACATTCTTGACAAATTCTTACAAAAGAGTGCACATCTTTGAACAATATGGGCCAATAATATCCTACTCTCATAATTTTGGATGCAGTAGTTCTTGGAGCATAGTGACCGCCGGTCCGTCGCACACACCTACGTGTAAATCTTTCATAATCTCTTGGGCCTCTTAAGGATTCACGCATTTCAGTATTATCCCATCAGGGTTTTTCCATCCCAACCCGTCTTGTGTTAACCTATGTAGCACGGGAATCACTCCCGGCTTTTAGGAAACTCATTCTTGAAGTTCTGAAGTTCCAAGGAACTTGGGAACTTGTTGGGAACTTTCCCAATCTAGTGGGAACCGTTCCGGATGGTTGGGAACTTATTGGGAACTTTTACCCTCTAAAATTGGGAACTTGGGGACTTTTTTTGCGCGTTTCCTTCACCAAGAACTTCCACACATTCATCATCGCCATGTTGGTTGTTAACAACATTCCTATTTCCTTGCGACCGTACATAAACATGGTTGACTCAGAAATTTTTCTCTAGAAAACTAAGTTGCAATAAAAGTCTTTTTCCTGCTACCTTGTTGAGTTGGTGCACTGATCTCTATCTACCACTGGTGCTAGTGTACTCACTCGTCCCTACACTGAATTGCAGTTACCGCTAATCAATTCTAAATTTAAGTCTATTTTTGACCTTTTATATATTATTAAATCAAAGATAATAAATTTATTTATTTTACTATTTAATTTATGAATAAAAAGTAAACTTTTAACTAATTGGAAATGGTTTTAGATCTTACTTTAAAATGAAATTCATATATTACATTTAAATAAAAAATATCTTGATTTTTATTTTATAATAATTTAAATTTGAATATTTATACACCTTTGCAAATACCCTGGCATAGAATGTTTTAACATATAATATTCTAATACATTTTAATCATAGTTGACACAAAACTGAAAACTTATTCTATACATATAGCCACAAATATAGGGACCATAGTGGAAAAAATCGACATCGGCAAAAAGTCGACGAGGGTCCAGAAAACATCTTCTCGACAACATCGGCGAAAAAATCGGTAAAAATCGACAAACCACGGCAAGCTTTAAAATTGCAAATTTTGTACTTTAATAGGGTCAAAATTTGATTACCGATTTTTTCCCCTATTTGTCGATTTTTCCTGATTTTGCCCTATCTTTGCCGATTTTTGCCGATTTTTCCCGATGTTCGACAACAAGAAAAAATCGCAATTTTTCGGGACATCGTCGAAAAATCGGAGATTTTTTCTACTATGATAGGGACTATAACTTCTAAAAGTACCCACTTTAGAAAGAGTATACCTTATATAATCAATGACGGGGATGACTATCTTGATTTTATTGCCATTTCCATCTGCTAAGAGGTTCTAGTTACAACCATAATACAAGGAATAAGTTAAATCATCCGATTTGTGCTAATGCTTCTTTTCTTCTCTATGTTTCTTCTCTTCTCATGATTTTTTAATTATTTTATTTTTATATTTTTTTAATATATATTATTGACGTTCCCAACCTGCCGTTTCCTGCAAATTTGGGGGAAACTTCTAGATGTATCTGATACTCATACCCATGTTCCCTACGTTCCCGCGTTCCAGAAACTTGTGCAACATAGGTGTTAACACATAATTAGAAGCCTTTTAATCTTAGGGCTCTTCTTTGGTGGCCAACCAGGTAGTCAGGACAATTTAGATTTTTCAAGTAGAAGATAATGTCCTTATACCATTCATGCTCTTCATCTATATACAACACCATTATTCCTTCGGGATTCGTCTCAGCAAGTGGTTTTCCTTTTGAAATAAGTTGGGCAAGCCCTTGTCCCTTAACAATCTTGATGGGTTTTATTTCTAAATCATACTCTTGAATCCTTGATATCCAATTACCCCTTACTCCAATACCGTCATGTTGAGAAAGAACATCCTTAACTGCTTGATATGAGACATACACGATGACCTTTGAGTATCCGATGTATGTTCTGAAATGCTTTAAAGACTTTACTAGGGTGTAGGATTGTTTTTCAGTTGAGGTGTAATTCAGTTCATCATCTCTCAGATTCTTACTCATAAAAGCAATTGTTTGTTCATGGCCTTCATGGTTTTTCTGTAATAGTACTCTTGCAATTGTATCTTCAGAGGCATATGAGTAGATTAAGAAGTCTTTATTGTAGTTTGGGTTTACCCAGATAGGGGATGTGCAGATAATTTTCTTTAGCTTGGCAAATGAAGAAGCACACTCCTTATCCCAGAAGCACACTCATCAATGCAAATCCTAATCTCACCACTCTTTCTCTACACAATTACAGGATTAGATACCCATGTGGTATTTCTAACTGGTCTAATGATCCCAGCCACTAACATTTTCTCCAACTCCTTTTTCACTAAGGCAGCTAACTAAGGGCTTATGTTTCGAAACTTCTGCCTATAAGGTTTTGCTCCTTTCAGAGGGATTGTGTGTTCGATGACAGACTGATCATACGTTTTTAACTCATCATATGTCCAAGCAAAAACATCTTTATATTCTCGGATCAAACTCTCAATTTTATTTCGTTCTTCTTTAGACACATTCTTACCGATTTTAATTATTCTTGGAGAAACAAAAGACCCAATATTTATCTGAATTACCTCATTGACAGGTTCAGCCGTATGTCCCTTATACTCATCATGCCGGTTAAAATTTTTCTCTAGAGGAATTGAAATTTCCATTACATCACGGTCCATCATGGTTTTTCCTTCAAGTTGATCTTAAAAAATTGATCGTCGAGCTCTAGGAAGCATTAAGGAAATGGATGATTTGAGCATCATCGTCAAAAACTTGCCAATGATCTCGATTATCAGGGACAAAAGGTTTAAAGAGAATTTCCACTTAACATTCTTATGAGATAAGTTCTTTGAGACCTCAAAGGTGCTTGCGATAACATATAACTCATTAGCAAGAGTGTTTTCTTCTCTAGGTACCGCTCTTATTCCAAAAGCATTGAAAGTCTCAATTGCATCCCAAACCGCATTCCTATAGTTTCTAAGTCTATCATTCTTAGCAGCAAATTGATTTCTGACTTGGGAGACTACTAGGTCTGAATCGCCTACTACACTTATTGACTTTATATTTCTTTCTTTGGCGATTTCTAGACCTAAAAGCAAGGATTCATACTCTGCTACATTATTAGTGCAATCAAATTCTAACTTGAAAGAGTATAAAGTCTTTTCCCCAGTGGGTGATGTCAACACTACTCCAGTTCCAGCCCCATATCTTGACTTAGTGCCATCAAAGTGTATTTTCCAAATTTGATTATGGGAAAAAGGATGTTTCCTAATATCTTCCCAATAATTTGCAAGCACCATGAAGTTCCCAATCTCATCACTAGAACACATTGCTTCCTCAAATAAGTGCTATGGGGTTACTACATGATCTGGCATGGAGGATTCATTCATTAAAGTGACATAGGAATCTTTTCCACTAGGGATGATAGCGAAAGAAAGATCCATTTGAATACTACGACCCAAATTAGATGAAAACTCTCGAGACAATAACATTTCCCATGCATCAAGGATATCCAAATCTAACACATTCATGGGAAGCTCAATATTTGAACATGCAGCTAGTCTCACTTGCAAATCTTCAATTAGTCCTATAACTTCAACTAGACGAGAATCCATCCCGCACACACTTCCAAATGCTCTAGTCACACTAAGCTCTAATTGCTCCATGACCTTAAGGGGCATCATGTTTACTTCTGCACAAGAGTCAAGCATGCAATTATGCAAAATCAGACCATTTACTTCTAGTGCTATAAAGAAAGGAGGATACCCATCCCGGCTTCTACTTGATACGCTTTGAATCATTATGGGCTTGTCTTTTGGTTTTACTGAGATTTGCTTTGGTGGAATTCCTAAGTAACTTGTGGCTCTCTTATGCATTGAAGGTAATTTCATTATCTCAGAGAGTTGAACGGGTATACTGAGTTTCGAGAGAAAATTTGAAACATCAATGTTCAAACCATAAGGGTTTCCTTCATTCTTGTCCTCTGTTTTTAGACCGAGGAATTTCATAACATCCTGTTTAACCGAAGGGATTTTGATCATCTCTTTAAAAGAAACCAAAGTATAAGAACTTGATAATTTATCATGCACATGGTCTCAACACCTCCCTTACTCTTCTGATTCGCTACTGCAGGAGACTACTTTGTATCAATACTGTGATCTTTTCTCCACACAGCAGCTTTGGGTGGTTCTGGTTTTTGTAAAGGCACGCTTTTGGGGAAACTTTTCTAAGTTTCAGGAAGGTTTTTATTCTTTTGAGGGTTGATTCTCTCCCTCTGAGGCTTTTCAAGAATCTTCTTATTAGGAAAGACTTGATTAGGAGTGATTTTTCTATTTATTTGACCATTAGAAGGATTGGGACGAGTTGGTTGGTTTTTCACTGATTTGTTACTTAGAGCCTTATTAGGACTTGAGTTCAAGAGAGCCATCTGATCACACATATTGTTCATCATGTTTTGAAAATGCTCATCCCGCTGTCTATTCTCTTCTTCTTGTTGTTGAACTATGACTACTATGTTATTAACCAGCTGGCATATAGAGTACATCATTTTCACAGTTGACTCATACATGCCATCATCTTGATAATGAGAGTCTATAGTGTCAAGTAAAAGGATATATGCTTGCTCCTCAGTGGAGTCGCTTCATGGATTGCTAGGTGAGTTACTGAATGAACTCACTGAAAGATATGTCATTGGGGAAGTATGATGCGAGAGAGAGACAAGTGAATGTAGAATTATGCAAAAGGGAAATCATTCACTTAACTTAATTTGGATGCGATGATTCAGAAGATAAGAGTGAAGTACTACTCGCAGACACCAGAGGTAGGACTCTACCTCCCCGACAACGACGCCAAAAGATGTTGGCAAAGAGAAAGGGAGTAGAGATTAAGGATAAATGTTGAACCAAGGTAGGCCTCTACCTTCCCCGATAATGACTCCAAAATATGTTATCACACAATGTGTAGCTACCAGCTAAAGGTATCCCATTTGAGACGATAGAGGTGGGGTAGCTAACCGGTGACACCAAAAGGGCCTCGTCCACTACGGATGAAGAGTAGTTGTCACACCGGACGGGCTCTTGTTGCTTTAGATCAATCCAGAGAATGATAAAGGGGGAGTCCCTACTATCCTAAGTGGGCTAGCGAACCTACTCAAGACACTCCTAAGGGTAAGAAATGGGTAAAAGTGAGAGATAATGAGTGAGGTAGTCTAGATCTAGGGAATAAATGTGGTACATGAGCTAATAAGGTGAAGTTGGGGAGGCTTAGTGAATTAGGAAAATAACCCAAATTAAGAAAGAAAATACCACAATGAGTTAAGAAAAGTAGATCTAGAAAGATCTAGCCATATACAAGAGAAACCTAAAGGGCCCACTTAAACGTTTATGTAGAAGTGGACCCAGAAAGGTAGATCATGGCATGAAATGACTAGATCCGGGTGCTTAGAGGATAGATCTGTGGGAAACAAGTGGGTTCAAGCATACCCAACTGATAGATTTGAAAAGATCTAGCCACACAAATGGAGATGCTAAAGGGACCCACCTAGGGTTTATAAAAAAGTGGACATGGCAAACCCAACATAAAAGATCGGGGCAAAGAGTGACTAGATCGGAAAACTTGAAGGATGGATCTATGGAATTCTAGTGGGTTCAAGCATACCCAACTGATAGATCTGAAAACTTGGCCACCCACCCAAAGGGATCGCTCGCACTTAGAGAGACTAGTGCTAGATACCGGGGCAAATGGAGTCTGATTTATGTGAAATTTGAGATCTAGGGTTTATTCAACAATCTCCAAGTGGGTTTTGATGGTCGTCATCAAAAACTCACCAGCTCTATCATATCTACAAAACTAGGGTTCTAAGAAAGGCTTTTAAATGGGCAAATGGATGAAAATACTGAAAACAATACTAACCTTGCAGATCGTACCTGAAAATACTTGTGGTCGCCTTGGATGTCGATGATCCTTCCACTTAGTTGCAATTTCGAGCTAGATCTGACATAAGACAATGGAAAAATGCTCGATTGAGGTAGTGCGCTCCCTCTTCTCCACTTGCAAAATCAAACTACAAATGAGATTTGTTTACAGATGAAAAAGAAAAGCTACGTACAACATCTACAGAAATAGATCCAATGTACAAATGACAATTGAAGCACTCCCTGAAGATGAAACGATTTAACCGAAAGATGATGCAAGACGCCTTAGCAATCTCCTCCAACCAATTCGCTACCCAGCAAAAGATCAATATGACTACCACAGAAAAATATTTGTTTGCATGCGAGATCCATTGAAATGTCTAAGAAAGAGGTGTAACAATCACATCCAAATACATTCACAAAGCTTCCAAGAGTTTTTGCACAAGTTTTCTTGTATTCAATATTTCCAGAGCCAAAAGTCCTTTTACAAATGAGAGAGCCTCTCAATATATAGATCTCTCAAGTACATAAAACCTAGATCCAAAAAGATCAAGGGTCAAGATCATAAGATAACATCATCTTAATCTACGGCTAAAATTAGCCAGATACATCTCACATGGATCAACTCACCAATAGAAGGGGGCACATCACTAGAAATGCGCAATAAGGGCGCACCACACAAAATATGACTAATGACCACAAAGTAGCACATGGTGGGGCTAGGAGGTCATGTTATCCAGCATGGCCCTAATGCACAATAATAAGGTGTGGTGGAAACCAATGTAAAGGAGTGATAAAAATCACTAGGGTATCTCCCTCAAAATACATCAAAACACCCTCAAACTGCATAAATCAAGGATATGTGGACCCCAAGTGGAGTGAAGCTGATGCCAAATGATGAAGGTGACCCAAACACTGTGCCTCAGACCAATTCCATGTCATTCCTTTACCTCAATTTCCCAAATTGTTTTCCTCATTAGCCATTTTTTATTACTAAACTACTGCCTTGAGAACATACAACTGCCATAATCTCATCCGGGAAGCATCTACGCAAAACAATGACTAAACAAATGTGCCTGGCACCTTGGGTATATGGTACAATCGGTTGGTTGCACCCTAGGGATCCTCTCTAGCACCCTAAAAGATCTCACCAATATCTGCACTGTTTTTTATTTTTAATTTTCTAGGGAAAATCTGCTACAAAATGCGTGAAAGACCCATATCTCTCTTGCAAATGCCCGATACTGAAACCCAACTGCACCAATGGACTGAGAATGTCCAAATTAACTAGGAATGAGTACTTATACACAATATGTCCATCACAAAGGTAAATCAGAAGCCCCATCCATGTCAGAACCATAATAATAATAAAGCCTGTAAATGTTGATAATCATAAAAAAAAAATACAAGGCATCATAGCAAATCACCATCTGAAGCATGAATATGTCCAATGGACACCTGTAAACCGTAAATAATCATCATCCATAACCATCAGTCTATAACTCAACTTGGACATCACTCCTAGCTTGGTCAACACTGGGTTGACCAAAACAAGACTGATCAAATGATGACCCATGTACTAAAACATGATAATGCAAAGTACAAAATGGACATGCATGCTCAATTATCTATGCTAGCAGTGACAATCAAGTACAATTAGATTATGTTGGCAAGTATAAGCACAATACATATATAATAATCTAAATCAAAATGATTTGTTGCTTTAAACAAGAACCTCCAGTGTATACTCATTTATAGATTTAGCCCTTTTGCTAGTCAAGGGTGACTAAAACCAGGTAAGGCCAAAGGGATGACTTGATAACTTGACACTGTAAGCACCTGGGCTAAAGGGCAAGGGGATCCACACAACACATAAGTTGGACTAGGTCAACAATAGGGAATGGCAGTATCTCACATATGGGTGGAATGATGAGAAGGCTCCACTAGACTTTAAACAAGCAACCTTTTTATATTTTATTTGCACAACATTATTATACTAGTTAACCTCTAAAGGCAGGTGCCCCGGTAAGCCTTTTGGGCTTCTAGAAAATGACAAAGACATAACCTTTTGGGGCTAGTCTCTCCCTCTTGCCCTGTGGGAGAAAATGAGTCGTACATTATACAAAGATTGAGTGCTCATCCTCTAGCCATCAACTTTATTTATTATTACTAACTTGCCAGCCTCCAAGAGCAGGTGCCCTAGAAAGCCTTCTAAGCTTCCAAAAAATGACAAAGGCTTGGCCTTGAGGGGCTTGTTGTTAATGAAATTGTCATTGATGCCAACACGCACTTGCTGTGGCCCCACATGTAGTTATTGATGCCACCAAGTCCCTCTTGCAGTGCATAGGATCTCACACAGAGATGGTTTGTGCTTTGAAGCACCTTGTACACAGTTGACATGGTTTGTGCTTTGAAGCACCTTGTACACAGTTGACAAGGTCCTTGTACCCACAAGGATTGATCTTGGAGCCACCACCTTGTTGACGATGTTGAAGCCCCTGGTAATGATGCTAAAGACCCTGGAGATGGTGTTGAAGCTCTTGTAGACAATGCATAAGACCTAGATCGGTTAGAGAAGCATTAATGACCCATTTTGTGGTCATTCATGCTCTGATGGTGTCATGGTACCCTAGGAGAAGGTTTGGCAACCCCACAAGTGATGTCATGATGGATCTTGAGCCTTGAAGGTCCCATTGTGTGGTTGAGGTGGTTAAAGAAGCCTTGAAGAAGTCCTTGGACCCACACTTGATGGCTTAATGGTCCTTGTCGCCTTAAAGGTGATGATGTGGTCATTGATGACTTGATGAAGACTTGGAACCCTTGATGAAGACCTTGATGCCCTTGCAAATGTCATGAATCCCATTGCTTGCACTTGATGTGGTTAGATGACATGATGAAGGCACCCACACACATGATGGCGCTTGGACACTTGACACACTTATTTGCACTTGATGATGATCCTTGTACCCTTGAAGGAGGGGTGAAGATATTATTTGTGGGGACATGACACTTAATGGCTTGCTAACCCTAATGTTGATTATTTTTGAAGATGACTTTAAATGGTAAGGTTTGACCTTTGTGTAAGACAAATTCAAATTAAATATTAAAAATATAAAATAAAAATACATCATACCTTACTTACCCTTGAAGTCGACCCTCAACTTGAGGATGAGTACATGTTGAAAGGCTATTTAAACAAGCTTGATTACACTCCAAATTACACCCAACGAGTATGATGAGCTCACTGATTGACTGAGGAAGAAGCTCGCCAAGGAGCAGGTGTACCGAGGCAGTGAAATTTTGCAGCAGGCGAATTCTTTTGAAGAGTGAACAGACCCGAGTTTTGATAGTGTTTAACAATGGTTTATGACAGTCCAATTTGGACTTGCGTGGAGTTAAAACACAGTTCCATATTTGCAGCAGTCCTCCCTTCAAATTATTTTTGCAAATAATTCTTAATAGTCTGAGTTATGGATGCTTGAACAATCCCGAACTGTTTGGTGACCAGCAGCAGAGATTCAAGGTACTGAGGTGACCTAGAGGGTTACAACAGTCATCTTTTTGATGCCTAAACAATTTCCTAGTTGATGAGCCCGTGTGTTTGGGACACACACAGTATTGAAACAATCCAAGATGTGAAGTGATCCGAGTATTGATAGTGGTTGGAGCCTTCCACAGCAGACACACTTAGCCCAGGTTTGGAAGATTTTAACAAAAACACTGCTGGTGCAAAGTATGTTATTTAGTACTCTGTGATAATATACACTATGATGATATGAACTTGAGGCCATGATCCATCACTTACAGTCTGCAGTTTTGAAGAATTGAAGTATGTGCATGGAGTTTAAAAGAACTGAAGAGTTAAGAGCTATGATATGTGAATACAGTGAACTCAACTTGAAATCTGGCATATACATTTGAAGATTCAAAGTTGCATATCATTTTATAAACACTGATTACCACAATTGAAGTATTACAACTGAGCGAGAATTGTGGAAATATTCAGTACAGGTATTTGATGATCCATTGAAGAGTGGTGGTGGTTGTCTCCACTCAACAGTTGAATGTGTGAGCCTGTTTGGTATCCATATCCACACTGCGACCTGTGGAGAGCTGTGCAAGCTGTGAGATGGAGACTCTTGAAGCTATGAATTCCTAATCTAATACAACACCAATCCAATGTAGTACCGAAATATGTTATGCGCTCACACACACAGTCCATTGTTTGAATCTTTTGGTTGGGGTTCTTCCACAGTCCATACATAGTGATGATATGATATAATGATGCAAACCCTACTATGATGCATACACCTTATGAGGATGATATATGATGAAGTATGTATACAATGATGTATACAGTGGTGAAGATACAGTACAGAGGTGTATTGATGTCTGCATTCCTATGATTCCTAAACACTATGATCAACATGCATGCTATGGTGTGATGATGCTCACCTATGTACAATGATACAATGATATGATGCATATATGTATGATGGTGCATACTTACCCTATGATGATATTGCATGCTTTGATATGATGTACTCCATGTATACTAGATGATGATACCCTATACAACATGTTGATTCCTTGTACCTTATGAAAGATGTTGATGGCAACAACAACGTATTGAGCATACCTTGTTGACTTGGCAGTGTTGCAGCAATGAAGAGTGGTGAGCAGATTGACAAGCAAAAAGTGATGAGCAAAGGTTGATGAGCAGAAGTGGTTGAACAACAGATTGATGACAATCAGAGATTGGCATCAAGTTTGCAAGTAGAGTCTTGCATTTGAGGATTGGACTCCTCAACCCTTTCTTAGTTGGAGCTAAGAAAACCAGGTTGAGTTCTGTTACAAGAGTTGGTGCTATTTTCATCAGTTGGTGTTGATTGTAATCAAGAAGATTGTAATCTTCCATTACCATAAATAAAGATCAAAATTACATATATTCTTGTGTCTCTCTTGATGTGATGATTGTGCTTATGATTCATGGTTGATTTATATGATACATGTGATGATGTAATTGATAACATAATGCTTGATATACTCTGATTGATTAAAAGAAGGTAAAAAAGTTTAAATTGCTCACACACTAATTCACCCCCCCTCTCAGTTTGGCAATTGTGTCCAACAATTGGTACAGAGCAAGCCTTCATCAGAAGCCTTGCAAGCTTGAAGAAGATCCTTGGACACACACAATGGATGAACAAACAGTTTGTTCAACAAATGGAGTACCAGAGGAAATACTCGTAAAGATTGAAAGTAAGGTTCTGCATAAATTGAAGAAATCCAAAGAAAAGGATGAGCTGCATACTATTAGAAAAATATGAGCAGAAGAAACATGATCTGAAAAAGCAGCTTGAAGAAACTAGAAAGGCCAATCATGAATTGAACACTTAGTTGGAGGAAGCCAAAAGGATAAAAGAAATCTTGAAGAATTAGCTAGAAGAAAAGGAGCAGACAATCCAACCATGTTGGTCACATTGCTGCATATTGTCGTACTATGAAATGTTATGGTTGCAGTGGTATTGGGCACAAAGCTCAAGACTGTTGGAGTACATGGAAAAAAACCATGAAAAGTTTCTCATACAACTCTTCAAAGAAAGCCAATGAAGATGAAGGAACAGATGCTGAAAGGACAAATGCCAAGAAGCAAGTATGGATGAGGAAGTCGATCCTCAACTTGAGGATGAGAACATGTTGAAAGGCTATTTAAACAAGCTTGATTACACTCCAAATTACACCCAATGAGTATGCTGAGCTCGCTAATTGACTGAGGAAGAAGCTCGCTGAGGAGCAAGTGTACCAAGGCAACGAAATTTTGCAGCAGACGAATTCTTTTGAAGAGTGAACAGACCCGAGTTTTGATAGTGTTTAAAATGGTTTATGACAGTCCAATTTGGACATGCATGGCATTAAAACACGGCTCAATATTTGCAGCGATCCTCCCTTTAAATTCTTTTTGCAAATCTTTCTTAATAGTCTGAGTTATGATTGCTTGAACAGTCCCGAATTGTTTGGTGACCAACAACAGACATCCGAGGTACTGAGGTGAACTCGAGGGTTACAACAGTCATCCTTTTAATGCCTAAACAATGTCCTAGTTGATGAGCTTGTGGATTTGGGACACACACAGTATTGAAACAGTCCAAGATGTGAAGTGATCCGAGTCTTGATAGTGGTTGGAGCCTTCCACAGCAGACACACTCAACCCAAGTTTGGAAGATTTTAACAAAAAGACTGTTGGTGCAAGGTATGTTATTTAGTACTATGTGATGATATACACTATGATGATATGAACTTGAGGCCATGATCCATCACTTACAGTCTGCAGTTTTGAAGAATTGAAGTATGTGGATGGAGTTTTAAAAAATTGAAGAGTCAAGAGCTATGATATGTGAATACAGTGAGCTCAACTTGAAATCCGGCATACACATTTGAAGATTTTGAGTTGCATATCAATTTATAAACAATGATGACCACAATTGAAGTATTAAAACTGAGCAAGCATTGTGGAAATATTCAGTACGGGTATTTGATGATCCATTGAAGAGTGGTGGAGGTTGTCTCCACTCAACAGTTGAATGTGTGAGCCTCTTTGATATCCATATCCACAATTGCGACTTGTGGAGAGCTGTACAAGCTGTGAGCTGGAGACTCTTAAAGCTATGAATGACTAATCTAACACAACACCTATCCAAAATATGTTATGCTCTCACACACAGAGTCCATTGTTTGAAGCTTTTGGTTGGGGTTCTTCCACAGTCCATACATAGTGATGATATGATATAATGATACAAACCCTACTATGATGCATACACCTTATGAGGATGATATATGATGAAGTATGTAGACAATGGTGAAAATACAGTACAAAGGTGTATTGATGTTTGCATTCTTATGATTTCTAAACACTATGATGAACAAGCATGCTATGGTGTGATGATGCTCACCTATGTACAGTGATGTTTTCAGAAGTATAAGTACAATGATACAGTGATATACAATACAGTGATATGATGCATATATGTATGATGGTGCATACTTACCCTATGATGATATTGCATGCTTTGATATGATGTACTCCATGTATACTAGATGATGATACCTTATACACCATGTTGATGCCTTGTACCTTATGAAAGATGTTGATGGCATCAACAACGTATTGAGCAGACCTTGTTGACTTGGCAATGTTGTAGCAGTGAAGAGTGTTGAGCAGATTCACAAGCAAAAAGTGATGAGCAGAAGTTGATGAGAAGAAGTGGTCGAAGAACAAATTGATGACAATCAAAGATTGCCATCAAGCTTGTAAGTAGAGTCTTGCATTTGAGGATTGGACTCCTCAATCCTTTCTTAGTTGGAGTTAAGAAAACCAGGTTGGTTTCTGTTACAAGAGTCGGTGCTCTTTTCATCAGTTGGTGCTGATTGTAATCGAGAAGATTGTAGTCTTCCATTACCACAAATAAAGATCAAAATTACATATATTCTTGTGTCTCTCTTGATGTGATGATTGTGCTTATGACTCATGGTTGATTTAGTTGATACATGTGATGATGTAATTGATAACATAATGCTTGATATACTCTGATTAATTAAAAGAAGGTAAAAAGGTTTAAATTGCTCACACACTAATTCACCCCCCCTGTTAGTGTGGCCATTGTGTCCAACACTTGCCTCACCATGATACCCTGTGGGGATAAATGAGCCTTACACCATACACTGGATGAGTGCTCATCTCTTGGCAACTGGCTAGTTTTAATTTTATTTGCAGTAGTGTCTAGAGACAGTTTTATTTTGCTGGAAGGAAATCCATTTAGAATAACTTTAAGCTCTGATGCCTTAGTGTCTAAAAACACTTCTTTGGTAAGACTACTTGTGTTCAAGACCTAAACGTAGACATTCCCTGTGATAAACATCACATAAACCAACACCGAGACACAATTTATACATGGAGACCTATTCCAACATAGAGGTGAAGGTGGGGGAAATCCCAGATGTCACTAGTCAAGTTACAAGTCAAGGTTAATCAACGACAAGGGAAGGAAACGGACGGACAAAGATAGTGGAGATGGTGCCAAGACTAGCAAGCTATGTCCCTAAAGGGAAATGACCAAATCCATACTAGGAGTAGGGAAAGGCCAATGAGTATACAAAAGAACCTCTCGATCAAAACAACTAAATCATTTATACTTCAGATTCCAAGTAAAACCAAGATAAACTATTGCCAACATATAATCAATATCAACCGTGTTTCACTGCTAAAAAAAGGTAAGAAAGCAACATAAAAATCCATTTGCACAAACCATAATATCACCTGGGTCATATACCTGCACTAGATCTGAAACCAATCTGAAGATCAATGGAACAATTGTTGTTGCTACATATCATGTAGGCACTATAATAGTCTTTGCTTTGGGTCATGATAGAATGGCTAACTCAGTCCTCGAACCTGGGTTCATGAGGCTCAATCATTACATAGAATTGGTCAATCTGGATACTCTGGATCCACTAAAAGTGAGAGATCATCAACTCTGGCTCATCATCTGCTGACCTCATAGTAAAGTACTGGCCCAAAGAACTGCTCAGTACTGCTCAGGAACAAAAGTAGCCCAGTTACTATGTATGTGACAACAGGACCACACAACTTGGCTTCGTTAAGAGTTGGCCTAGAAGGAGGAGTCGGGATGAATTAACAATACTTGACTCTGGCTTGCCCCCAAGGACGCACCCAGTGGCTTGAAGTTAACTAACATCTTGAAGAACAGGATGGCGCCATCCACACGCAATGATATGCCTCCTCATGTGCCAAGAGTGAAATACTATGAGAGCGTTCAACCCAAAAGATATGAAAGCATTCAACCCAAAAGATGGTACCAAATAGTGTTATGAAGTCATTCATGTGATAAGAAGCAAGCGTGCTAGACAAGATCTCCACATCATCAAGCAAGTGCAACAAGGAAGGTGCTCTATGGAAAATCACCCAAAAAGGGGCCTCAAGTGCAATCCTTGTGTCATGAGCTAGAGTGCTCCACTAAGATAAGCCTTCAAAGGCTACCTTTGCAATATGAACATCCATATGTTAGCGCATCATTAATACTTGGGTATCGTCACAATAATAAAGCAAAAATCTATCATGAAGGAACATAGACCATCCCAAAGCTCCATCAACCAGATAAAATTACAAGTGGACACCCATGTAAAATGGGGGGTAACCTGGTCGAAGCCCAAAACTCTTTTAATTCGAACAACGCATGAGCCATACATCATGGTTACATGCATTGGGGATAAAGATGCTATTCAATACCATAATTAAGAAATCAATAAAAATGACTTTGAAAAAAATAACCCATGAATAATTGAAGATTAGTTGATTATACTCCACAGTTTTGTTGGATTAGCCCCATGAATGGCTGAAAAAAGATGGTAATTATCTCAACCAAAGATGGATAAAACCTTCAACTTGATGAGACCTCTGTTCATCAAATGTCTCTTGCTGATCTATTCCTCCATGACAGGTAGGTCTGTTTTTATTTTTAGGTCTCAAACCTATGCTCCCTATGTCAACTTGTGCCAGCTCAACAAACTTAAGCTTAGACCTATCCTGCTACTACAATTATACATTGTCACAAATGTTATAAGCGTATCATCATAAATAGAATTGTCTTGCTAATCCATCTTTTATATCATAAGACATACGTTCTTTCTAGCTATACTTACCTTTCATGTTGGAAATTGTTCAAATTACATGCACACACCTAGACACAGAGAGACTCATAGAGAATGTAAATTAAAAAAATGATAATATCATTGAGATAAGATGGCTAGTGATATCTGAATCAAGTTGTGGTACAATAATAACAAAATCCAGAAAGTTAAAGGAAATGAAATTAACTTGGTGGAAGAGTACTAACCATCTTCAGAGCCTGATACAAGAATGTTATTTTGATATCCTACGTCCAGGCAAAGTACAGCTCCATCATGCTCAACAAATTCCACACCTATAAACCCCAAGCAATTGACATGGAGAAAGAACATCATAAAGTGCAAATAGATACAAATATAACTTCAATTCAAAGTAAAGGATAACTAGAGCGTATTTTTTGGAGAAATACATAAGATATTATTTCATTGAAAAAAAGGTTACGCCATGGACTAACAGCAAAATTACAAGGAAATTCCCTTTTATAACAGTCAAAGTGTTAACATTTGAACCTAGGGCCTAGTAAGTAGGGATTCTACATCTTTATAGAAAAAACTGAATTTGGCTTTTACTAGCAAAGCCAACGCCTTAAAAAGCTCAAATTCCCTTAATGTAAGAGGGCATGCTTCCCCCCTAAAAAATAGCCTTACATCTGCAATTCTACACAAATCCAACACCACACAACCAAATTTTGGCTCATAAAATTTGCAGCTGTCCCTAATCATCCAAGTGTCACCAAGGAGGGGGCCTTCCCAAGAAAGTGGGGCGACAATTTTTTATTACATCAGCCTGAAACCATGCCAAAATAGTATTGGTAGACGGGTATCTCCAGAATTAACCATTTCATCTTTACTACAAAGCTTGCATACAACATTTGTAACACCTGTTTTGAAGCTTGGGTTTGACAACCAAACCTTGCTGGAGCATGAGCCACCCCAATAAGCAAGGTCATTGCCATGTTATTATCTCCCTTTTATAATTTGAATTAAAAGGTCTTACTTTTGCTTATCTTGTGCATCTAAATAATAATATGAGAAAGACTAACAATATCCCAACATAATTGAAAACATTTATAGATACTTTCTTGAATGCAAAATAAAAACGTAATATTATTCCTAGGTTATGTTTTTTCCCATCGCGTAACAGGTGGATAATAGCTCTTTTAGGCAATGCCCCTACAATTGTTCATAATAAGAATTTACCAGTATATATTAATTTCCCAAATCCAAATACAGTCACACAAGATGGAAAAGTGTCCATGGAGAAAGGAGGAGTCCTTAGTTTACACATTTAATAAATGAAACCAATGTTTCATAAATGGAACAAAAATGATGTAATTTCCTCTTCTGCTTGAGAGTTAGAGACTATCCTGCTTACCTATCCAATTTCCATAAGGTTCAAGCGGGTAATGATAAACATGGGAATTAACTAATGACTGATGCCACATAAGAATAAAAGCACACTATTAGTAGGGAAATGAAGCCATTAGTGTAAAAGGGAACCAATTAAGCAGTATCAAGTGACATGTGCAACATGCGGAACGTAATTCAAAATGCATGAGGCATGCATAATTAAAATTGCATGCATGCGTAATTAAGGTTGCATGTGGCATGCAAAAATTAAAAAAAAGAACAATAAAAGAAGAAAAAGCAAATGGCTAGGTATTCATTGTTATTATTCATCTTTGAGAATTGATTTGAGAGCTCTTTGAGCTTCTTCAGTGTTGAGGGCGTAATTCCTTGACCATATTGGATTCGATGGCGAAATCTACTATTGTGTGATTCATTGAGAAGATATCTGTGGAGTTTAAGGGCAAAGAACAATAAAAGAAGAAAAAGCAAATGGCTAGGTATTCATTGTTATTATTCATCTTTGAGAATTGATTTGAGAGCTCTTTGAGCTTCTTCAGTGTTGAGGGCGAAATTCCTTGACCATATTGGATTCGATGGCGAAATCTACTATTGTGTGATTCATTGAGAAGATATCCGTGGAGTTTAAGGGCAAAGATTGATTTATTTCATAGCTGAGAAAATCACTATCATTGTGGTTTGTTATCAATAGAATTTCCTTGCTAAGGTAGGGCGCAGATCCCTTGGATGACCAAGTGTGAGAAGACATATCTATTGGAGATATCCATTGAAAAAGGGCACATTCATCAGCTGCTGTAGCCACATTCTATTTCCTAACTGCTGCGTGAATATTCATTGAAGGTGTGGACATCTATATCAAGATTATTCCAGTGCAAGAGAGCAGCGACTTATTGTTTGGGCAAAGTCCCGTTCCCAGTGGCAGCGTTTACCATTTTTATCAGCTAACCATTGATTGGGAGGCTCAATTTACATTTGAGGAAGGCGTGAGTGAGCCCCAATGAGGGTTGAAAGGTTATTGGAGGAGTCATGTATTCATGCATGGAGGGCGTATGCATCCATAGGGCAGTCGTATTCATCTCTAGGGGCTGCATTCTTTGAATAGAGGTGTAATCTGCTCAACACGGTTTATATTCTTCTTGTTGGATCCTTGTATCAGGCAGAGTATTAACAGCCAACTCGCTACATAAGTCTGGAGTGTTCTTGCTGTTGTTACAGCCATATCTCTGAGATCTGATTGTTATTAGTTGGATTGAAGTAGTTTATATCTCCGGAATTGAATGAACAGCCAAGTCTATTTCCTTGGTGTTCCAAGCTTGATGTCATTGGATTTATGATGTCAATTTATTTATATATAGAGTGCAATTAATCTTTGAATAAATAAGTTGTCAAACAAAAATATTGCAATAACCCACAATACCAACCAACTAGTAGCTACAAGAAAACAAGGAAGAGAAATACATGCAATAGCTAGAATCCATTATATGGCATATTAGTGGTATCCGAGCATGTTCCTCGCCAGCTGTGTGGATTGGCATGAACATGCAATTGTAAACAGCTAGATGCTTCCAGTGAATTTGTAGAATATCACATACAAGAGACAGAGATACAAAAACCGAGATAAAAACAAAGAAGAAGAGAAAATAGATCAAGAGGGTCAGAGTACAGACGAAGAGGGAATAGATACTCCACCAGAAATGGAGAGAGACAAAGGATCCATGGAGGATTGCGATAAATTAACATTTGATACTCTTATTAATGCTTTGAACAAGTTGACTATGGGCCAAACAAAAGTCCTGAATGCAATAAACCAGTTAGCAGGCAAACCGAAGGGAAATCCCAACAAACAGATCAATAATGGTTACAGGGTATGCACTAATGGTAGTGGGAGTTATGCGCACACCACCATCCAGAGCCATCCTGCATATATAGCCGGTCGTGTAGGCTCACCATGCCACAGTTTTTGGATAACCCAACAGTAGGCACAAAAGAAATAATAAATAATAAATAAATAAATAAATAAATAATTAATTGCGCCGAGAGGCGCATTCTACAGCCCGGTATGAGGTAGAAGTGTGATTCCGTGCTCAACGTGGAGATGACACGTGTCACATGAAAAAGTCGGCTTATATATCTATATATATATATACAAGTCGACTTAATAATTAATAATCTTAGGTGTATATATATATATATATGTAAGTAAATCAAAACACCTATACACACTTCAAAACAATACCTACAAGCTGGACCTTCGGAATAAGGCTGAGAGCAATTACAGATTTGTCTCAGATATGCGAATCATTGAGCCGATTTTGCGATGCGTCCAGCATGTTGAATGCGGACAGGCTGCCGAGCTTCTGCGGTAATTGGCCTGTAAGATCGTTCTCATAGAGCGACAAGCCTTCAAGAAACGGCAATTCCCCAATGCTCTCGGGAATTTGGCCTGAAAGGTTGTTACTCTGGAGCTGCAAGTACGACATTTTTCAAATTGCCGAACTCTTGAGGAATGCTGCCGGTAAGACTGTTGCCCGACGCATCCAAGTCCTGCAGTAACGTGAGATCCCCCAATTCGGGAGGAATACTCCCACTGAGATGGTTTTCGAAGAGCTCGAGTTTATAGAGCTTCTTCAGGTTGGAGATTTCCTTGGGAATGGATCCATCGAGGTTGTTGTCAGAGAGATCCAAGAGGCCCAGCTCTGTGAAATTGGAGATGAAAAGCGGGATTTCGAGTGCGATTTCGATGACCATACCTGTAGAATTGTCGCAGGTGATTCCATCCCAGTTGCAAGGCGCATTGGCAGAGTCTAACATCCAGTTGGCCAATGCATTGAAGGGATTATCCTTGAGGCTTTTCTTCTTTAGCAGGAGGATTTGAGCTTCTTGAGGAAGAGCATGGCACCAAGGATAGATAATAAATGACGCCAAGCTCCATGCACAAACCAGCCAGCTCTTTGTTTCCATTTTGTTCAGTCCTAGGGCAATAAAAAAGTGCATTAAGCTCTGCCCAGTTTAATATAGATAGCTTTCTCCATGGCAATGGAGGGTTTCCAAATGATGCTGCTATGGTGGCTGGTTGCAGACTATCATCCAGTGACTGATGTAATTACAACTTTTCGAAATCAAATTGGGTGGCTTTGGCTTTAAAGGTGATGATTTTGGAATTTCATAACAATCGGGCAAAAGCAAAGGCCGAGCCAATAAACCTGCAAATCTGATGTGTGTAACGCATTTAAGTTGTAAATGATATGTATCTCACTTTTCCTTCTGGGTGAATGGATGGATAGGACCCAGACAACGACGTCCTCATGAAAGTTTCGTGGAGTCTGCCTTACTCCCGCTGACTACCGAATTTGTGAATAACCGTAGTTATAAAAGCCAATTCACACGTCTTTTGAGCTGGACTTTTGGCTTTCATGTATAGTGGACATTATTGGTTCATCCAAAATCTTTTTTATATTTCTGTCGGTGACTCTGATTGCTTCGGCACATAATCGGGTGGATGGATGAATATTTGCAGAGTTAGTTATATAATTATTATTATTTAAATTTGATTTAAATAAATATATTAATGAAAAATAACAAAAAAAATATTTGTTTCATATTTTTCAAAAATATTTGAACTTACATTATTGGAGTTTGGTATTGAAAATCAACTAAAATGTTATTGTAAATTAATACAATAAACTGCCCATAGTTTACACTTGACATTAGAATAAACCAGCTTAGATCCAGCTTTACCCGGCTCTATCATGCGCCAAGAGGGATCAAATATTTCGAGGTGCAAACCCTTTTTTGGAGTGCAATTGTTGAAGCAGGGTTTGTACCGCGAAATATTTGATCCCTCTCGACGCATGATAGAGCCGGGTAAAGCTGGATCTAAGCTGGTTAATAATTAAGTGAAAAACGGCAAATAAAGAGGCAAATCCTTGCATGGGTATTTATAAAGTATCATTTCTCGTTGTAAAATATCTATTATCAATCATATATTGTTAAATTCACGGATTACTCTAATATGCCTTATTTGTGCTGGTTATTTCATTAAAAAAACGATTTTGTCGTTTCGTTATCAGAGCGGCGTTCTGGTTTGGCTTTTGGCTAAAGATTCAGACCTTGTCTGGTTTTGACCTTAACCCAACTTGCCATACATTCCATTCGCTTCTCCTCTACGCCCAACACTCCCCTCTGCTCATAATTGCGCGGTCTATTCGTTGCCCAGCCACAGTCCACTACCTCCTCTTTCTATCTCGCTGCCCTACTCCTTTCGCTTCTCCTCTCGCTCTATCCCACACACCATTTTCCATTGCACTCGCCTCCCTCCATGCACCTCCATCTACAACGCCCACGCCCACACTGCCTCTTTTCCTGTGCCCATACTACAACTCTCCTTCCACCAATCCATACGCTGCTACTCCCACGTGACCACAACTCCCTCCATCGCATTCCTGCCAGCCCACGCCGTCCATGGCATTGCCTCCACCTGCTGCCATCCTGTAAGTCAGATCCATCCCTGCGCTTCCGCTACTCCCCTTCTCCTGCGCATCCCTCCTTTCCTCCTGCCGAATCGTTCGTCTGCCTGACGGATATGGCAAGAACTATCCATTGAGCTGCCGATACAAGTCGGCGATACAAGTCACACTTATGTGTTCATACTCGGAGTGTCGGGTAGTGATCGAAAGTTTATGGCAGGGTCAAAGAGCTCTAATTTTTACCTAAGTTATAAAAAATTTACATAGTTAAAAAACATCACGTGATATATGTTATATTTTATCTTATATTAAAGAGTTATAAAAACATCACGTGATATATGGTATATTTTATCTTATATTAAAGAGTTATAAAAAGGTAAAACAGAGTGAAATTGAAAAGTGTGGAATGATTATATTAAAGAAATAAAAAAAATTATATTATAAAGAATCCAAAAAATAATTGAGGTAAAAGTTCAAAAAATAAAAAAAAATATTATTTTTAAGAAAGCATCATAAAATGGTGGAGTTTCATGGAAAAAAAAACAAGAAAGATTTCCTAGCAATTTAAAAACTTATATTTTAGTGTTATTACAAAGAACAATTAGAGGGAAAGACATTACTTTTTCTATTGCTCCCGGAGAACGCAATAATTATGTTAGTGATGAATTTGCTAATGAGTTAGCAATTCTCGAGTCAAATATCGGTGAAAAGTTAGACTTTTGGAATAACAAAGAACACACAATAAGCGATTTACAATGGAACATTGGAAATTATACTAGTGTCTCGCAATTTATAGTTAAATTCTTGTGGAGTAGTGACGGTGACCTAGTTTTGGGATTATTGTGGCTAGAAACATTAGGGACTTTTATCTTAAATGCTGAAAAGAAGTTTTTGGCATTCCCCTACAAAAAGAAGAAAATCACATTTCAGAAACATTAACACGAAGTCATAATCAAAAGTCGCATCATCTGAAGACTTCAAAGAAATATCAAAGATGTCGTCGCAAGGGAATGAGAAATCAATATAGACGATACACAAGGATTTCAACAAGGTTGTTGAAGGTAAACAAGAAGAGATCTCTTGTTTAAAAGATCATAATCAGAAATTACTTCTGCAAATCAAGAAGGCAAAGGACAAAGTTCAATGCAGTGAAAAGTTAGAAGAGAAGATTCAAGCTCTCTAACAAAAATTACTTGGAAAGGACGAAGAAAATTCCGCCATGAATAGAGTTAACCAAGAACTAAAGGAACAAATCGAGAAGTTAAAAAAGGACAAACAGTCACAAGACGAAAAGTTTGAGAAGATTCAGAATAATAATAATCTATTAGAGAACAAATTAGTTCAAATCCAGAAGGAAGCATCTAGACTATCCAGAAAACTAATTCCAGTGGAGAAAGAAGAAATGAATACAAATTCGGTTTCTGTCATACTTCAAAAGGAAGTCAATCCAATAGAAAAACAAACAACAAGAACTCCTTACCGACACCCAAACTACAAAAAACATTTTCACCAATGACAGGGTCAAAATGAACATAAACAAATGTGTTATAAATGTAGAAGCGAAAGAACACAAAATATGCAACCTAAGCAGAAAATGAGAAGATTTATCCCAGAAGACGATCAACAATCACCTCCAATGAAAATAGATCTTGGATGGACCTCATCACAGACGATGCGAAAGTTTTTCCTTGGAGTTTGTAACTCATATCATCTCATTTCGTCAAGAATTGCAAGCCATAAAATAAAGGATCGAAAGATGACTTTACAAGCAAGAAATCAGACGCAAGCCTTGTTTTCAATAAAGCTTTGAAGACAAAGCTTCCCTTAAGGGGAAAGCAATGTAATGAACAAAATAAATAATAAATTAATTAATAATTAAATGAAAAAACAGAAATAAAAAGGCATTTTATGAAAGGTGGCATCTCATCACCAAGGCAAACCCTTGGATGGGTACTTATACAAGTATAATTTCTCATTGTAAAATATCTCTTATCAATCATATATTTTTATATTCATGGATTACTCTAATCTGGCTTATTTGTGCTGGTTATTTCATTAAAGAAACAATTTTGTTGTTTAAAATATCACATACAAGAGACATAGATATAAAAACCGAGATAGAAATAAAGAAGAGAAAACAGATCAAGAGGGTCAGAGTACAGTCGAAGAGGGAACAAAGACTCCACCATAAATGGCGAGAGACAAAGGATCCACGAAGGATTAGGATAAAATAATGTTTGATACTCTTACTAATGCTTTGAACAAGTTGACTATGGGCCAAACAAAAGTCCTGAATGCAATAAACCGGTTAGCAGGCAAACCGAAGGGAAATCCCAAAAAACAGATCAATAATGGTGACATGGTATGCATTAGTGGTAGTGGGAGTTATGCGCACACCACTCACCATGCAGAGCCATCCTCACATATATAGTCGGTCGTCTAGGCTCACCATGCCACAGTTTTTGGATAACCCAACAGTAGGACCGATTGTGCATGCAGAGTAAAATGAGCCAAATGATGTATATCTATAGGAGTACAGGGCCTCAGGGGATGATTTCCACTCAGCTATGTCTTTCATAGATTTTTGTAGTATGAAGAGAAGGAATAAGCCTAGAGGTTTCAACAGGGAATTCAACTAGAATTTCAAGCTACAACGCGCAGTGGGGACGCTGACCATTCTCAGTTTTGATGAGTCATCTACATTAGAGGAAATTTGGGGTCTAAAATGAACCTTATAAGAAAACGAGCCAACAATAAATTTTGTGAGTTGGAATTCAAGAACCAATCGAATTTCAATAAAATAAGTCAACCATAATGATTGAATTGACATATTTGTCATAAAAGAAAACTACTTTTTTTGTTCATATTTTTGACATATCTCTCTGTGTTTTTACTCAAATTTCAGGCGGGAAAGCTCGTTGGATGCGGAATTTAATTCCGCATCCAACTAGTACCCACACTGCATACTTTTGACGGACCTCGCTACCCCAAAAATAAGAAATACCTGAAAAAATGTGATGATGACATCATCATCACGTTTTTTTAGGTATTTCTTATTTTTGGTGTAGCAGAGTCCATTTTTTTAGGTATTTCTTATTTTTTCAGGTATTTCTTATTTTTGGGGTAGCGAGGTCCGTCAAAAGTATGCAGTGTTGGTACTCGTTGGATGCGGAATTAAATGAATTCCGCATCCAACGAGCTCTCCCGCTCGAAATTTGAGTAAAAACACAGGGAGATATGTCGAAAATAGGAACAAAAAAAGTAGTTTTTTCATTCTTCCTCCAAAATTAATCATTATTATTTTATTATTTTAACTATTATTTTATCATTTTCCTTAGGAGGCCCATTTTAGACCTCAAATTTCCTCTAATGGTTGCATGGTGAGGATTTGGGTACAGAAGTTGGACACATACTTCCAGCTCAACCCAATGGTAGAGGCAAATGCGATCAAATTTGCCATGTTGCATTTGGATGGGGAGGCCCATGAGCGGTGATATCATGGGTTGGTGACACTACGCCATATCAATATCACATGACACACAGACTTCACACAAAGGCTCATCGAGCACTTTAACAAGAAGGATATTGAGATTCACTTTAGAGAACTAGCCCAAATCAAGCAGACAAGTAGCCTGGAGGCTTTTATATCAGAGTTTCAAAGGGTCGATGTCATGGTAGCTGACATATCAGAGAGTCGGCTAGTCATGTTGTTCACAGAGGCTCTGGTTGAACCATTAGATGGATGGGTTAAGGCCTATAAACCCACCACATTGCAGGATGCTATTGGTAGGACCCGAGACTTGCTGGATTCAAGTTTCCTCCCGAACTAACGTTTCCTAATAAAGACAAGGATAGGAAACCTTTCTAGAGGGAGTGGCCAAGATAGGTGTATTCAAATAGTGGGGAGATGATGATAATCAAGATGAGGGGCATGAGGAGGCACTTCAGGCAGTAGAGGAGGAGCACCTCCAGGATGATGTCAAGGGAAGTGTTATTGACACTTTGTTGGGAGTCCCTAGGTTTCACACCCTCAAAGTGAGAGGAGTTATACATGGCCATAGAGTCGGAGTTTTGATTGATGGTGGGGCTACACACAATTTTATTGATGCAACATGGGTGATGAGATGGGGCATTGCCACCGAGGAGTTTGAGAAGTTTATGGTGGCAGTAGCGGGTTATCAAAGTATGGATTGCACCCGATGGATTCCAAAATTGAACGTAACACTTGGGAACTATAATTTGACAGATTCCGTTTATGTGGTAAATGTCCTGGATACAAATGTGGTTTTGAGAGTTCAATAGCTCTATTCCATTGGAAAATACTCTACAAACTACCAAACCATGGAGATGGAGTTTCAAGGACCTGATGGTTAGAGGGTTGTTTTGCGAGGTATGTATACTTACCCCCCCAGGGCAGTGTCATCACAAAGGATGGAGGTTGTACTCCAACAAGGAGGCATAGAGTGGGTAGTAGAGTGCTTGGTCACATTCAGAAAGCCTCTAGATCACATAACACAACATACAGTAGATATACAGGGATTGTTTCAAAAGCACGAGAAGGTATTCAAAGATCTTCCTCCAGGTAGACCTCCAGATCGTGGATTTGAGCATATTATTGAGTTGGAGGAGAGGAGACATGCAGTCATCAATACTCCCTATCAGCATCCCAAGAAATATAAAGATGAAATAGAAAAAACCATTGAAGAATTACTCAAGTTAGGTTACATACGAACCAGTTCCATTTTGTTTCCATCCTCTATAGCACTGGTAAAAGAAACGGATGGGACCTTACGCATGTGTATAGATTACATGGCTTTACACAAGAAGAATATTAAGAATAGGTACCCGATTCCGAGGATAGATGAGTTGATGGATGAATTATAGGGGGGAAAATACTTTTCAAAAATTGACCTCCGATCTGGGTATTATCAAATACAGGTAAGGGAACAAGACGTTCCAAAGACAACTTTTCGTTGCCATTACAGACACTGAATTTCTAGTAATGCCATTTGGACTCACAAACGCACCATCTACTTTCCAATCGTGCATGAATCATACATTCAATAAGCAATTGCGTAAGTTTCTTTTGGTATTCTTTGATGACATACTGATCTACAGTAAACACGGGAGGGAAATCTATAACATTTGGATGAGATATTGAGAATTTTGGGAGAGAAGTCATTATATGCAAAAATGTCCAAGTGTGAATTTAGGATGCAGGAGATGTTATATTTGGGGCATGTACTAGGAGTGAATGGAGTACATGTTCATCTAGACAAGATTAAAGCCATACTAGAGTGGCCCACATGTCAGAATGTGATAGAGTTGAAAGGTTTCCTGGGTCTTTGTACTTATTACAGGCAATATGTCAAGGGATTTTTACAGTTGACAACACCCCTAACAGATCTCACAAAGAAGGGGGCATTCAGTTAGTCAAAGGAGGCACAAAATAGCTTTGACTCTTGAGAGAATAAAAAAGGTGATGAGCTCATGCCTTATTCTAGCATTGCCAAATCTCACTCAATCGTTTGTACTAGAATGCGACGCATCAGGTGAGGGCATAGTAGTACTAATGCAAAATGATCATCATATAGCCTTTGAGAGCAATAAAGTTTAAACTCAAAGAGTATGAGCGCCACTATTTGATATATGATAAGGAGATGCTTACAAATTTACATGCCTTGACCAAATTCAGGCAATACTTGGTAGGTGACAAATTCAAAATCAAAACGGACCAAAACAACTTGAGATACTTCTTAGAACAGAAGGAGTTAAATGAGAGACAACAAAAGTGGCTCAGTAAGATACAAGCATATGATTTTGAGATTGATTATGTAAAAGGTAAAAATGTGGTAGTTGATGCCCTTTCTAGACGACCAACCACACTATCTCTTATGGAGATTTCTACAGATTGGAACTCTCACCTTTTGGTGGAGTACTCAAAGAACAAGTTTGCTTGTGAATTACTGTATGTACTAGTAAAGGATGATAGGTACAAGGTAGTAGACGATATTGTCTATTAGAAGGGCAAGATTTATTTGGTTCTCGAGTCAACACTTAAGAAGAAGATCATGCAGGCATCACACGATTCACCATTGGTAGGACATACAGGATTCTTGAAAACTTACAGTTAGATTCGATAGAGGTTCTCATGGAAGGGCCTCAAGGACGATGTAATAAGACATGTAAGGTGATGTAACATTTTCCAGCAAAAAAAAGTAGAACACACCCATCCGGCAAGAGTGCTTCAACCATTACCAATTCCAGAGAAGAAATGGGAGAGTACTTATATGAATTTCATTACAAGATTGCTGAAGGTGCAAGGTAGAGATTGCATATATGTGGTAGTGGACAGGTTAACTAAATTTGCTCATTTCTTTGCTATTCCTTCAGAGTATACCATGACGCAGGTAACAAAGTTATTTTTCAAGGAGGTCTTCAGATTGCACTGGTTAACTACACCCATTGTTAGTGACAGGGATAACAAGTTCACAGGTTCCATTTGGAAAGAGCTCTTCAGGTTGGTTGAGACCGATTTGGCTACTAGTAGTAGTTACCACCCTTAGATTGACGGGCACACAAAAATAGTAAACAAATGGCTTGAGGGTGATTTGAAAAATTATGTAGCAGGGTAGCTAAGTACTTGGATCAAATGGCTACATTTAGGAGAACATTGCTACAATACTACCTACCACATGTCCATCAGTATCACTCCTTTTAGAGCACTATATGGCTATGATGCTCTATATCATCGGAGCTACCTCCACTTGATGAGGAAGGACAATTGGAATTAATTCTAGAGGAGATCTTACAGGTTCGGGAGAGGAAATTAAGAAACATGGTCATTCTGGAGTACCTTGTCAGATGGAAGGAATTTCCCATTGAAGATGCCACATGGGAAGGAGAATAATTACTTTGGCATCCAAGCTTACAATTTCTTGAGGACAAGCAATTTCAAGTGGGTAGGACAATATTGTCCTCTTGTACTTAAGAGTTAGAGACTATCCCGCTAACCTATCCAACTCCCATAGGTTCAAGTGACTAATGATAAACAGGGGAATTAACTAATGACTGATGCCACATCAGAATAAAAGCACACTATTAGCAGGGACATGAAGTCATTAGTGGAAAATGGGACCAAACCAGTAATATCAAGTGACATGCGCAACATGCGAGGCGTAATTCAAAATGCATGTGGCATGCATAATTAAAATTGCATGCATGCGTAATTAAAGTTGCATGTGGCATGCAAAGGTAAAAAAAGAGCAATAAAAGAAGAAAAAGCAAGTGGCTAGGTATTCATTGTTATGATTCATCTTTGAGAATTGATTTGAGAGCTTCTAAGCTTCTTTGATGCTGAGGGAAAAATACCTTGACAATATTGGCTTCGATGGTGAAATCTATCCATTCTAGTCAATTTTGAGGATAGATCATTCATACCTATCATTGTGTGAATCATTGAGAAGAAATCTGTAGAGTTTAAGGGAAAAGATTGACTTATTTCATAGTTGGGCAAATCACTATCATTGTAGTTTGTTATCAATCAAATTTCCTTGCTGAGGTAGGGTGCAGATCCCTTGGATGACCGAGTCTGAGAAGACATATTCATTGGAGATATCAATTGAAGAATGGCGCATTCATCAGCTGTTGCAGCCATGCTCTATTTCCTAACTACTGCGTGAATATTCATTGAAGGGGAGGACAATTATATCAAGCTTATTCTAGTAGATGATTGAGACTGGCTTGGAATTGGAGGTGGTGTTGGGTGATGATACTGTTGTGAGAGCAATAGGGCGTGGGACTATCAGCTTTAAGAGGGAGTCCATGGAGCCCATGACTTTGAGGGATGTTTTATATGTCTCGGGGCGAAAGAAGAACCTTGTTTCAATTTCCACTATTGAGGACAAAGGCTTTGGAGTGTATGTCCTAAATGGGAAAGAGCATGTCTTTCCCAAAGCAGTGGGACCATCTGCTTCATAAGCCATTGGAGTTAGATGTGGGAAATTATACAAACTTCTTTTCCAGCCTCACAATTCATTGGCACACAGTAGCAGAATCAGTGATTTGTGTGAGTTGTGGCACAGGAGGATGGCTCATCTACATCATTTATCTCTGAGGATGTTGCGAGATAAGACTATAGGTTTACCGAAGTTCAACACAAAGCATAGTGGTGTGCACAGAGGGTGTTCTTTGGAAATGTACACCAAGACTACTTTTTCGAGCAATGATAACAGGTCTGGAGGAGTTCTTGATTTGATACATTTAGATTTATGTGGTCCCATGTCATCTACCTCTTTGACAAGATTTGAGAACTATGTTACTTTTATTTATGACTACTCCAGGAAGACCTGGATCTACTTCATGAGAAACAAGAAATCAAAGGAAGTCTTGAAGAGGTTCTTGCTATCACACAAAGTGTAGCTACCCACTAAAGGTATCACATCCGAGACAGTAAAGGTGGGGTATCTAACAGGTGACACTGCAAGGGTCTCGTCCACTACGGATGAAGGGTAGTTGTCACATTGGATGGGCTCTTGTCACTTTACCAGTTAGCTACCCCACCTCTACCGTCCTAGATGGGATACCTTTAGTGGGTAGCTACACTTTGTGTGATAACAATTCCAAGATTTCAAAGCTCTTGTGGAGAACCAAACAGGGAGGAGGATTCGAGTACTCAGATTAGACAATGGGGGTGAGTATACCTCCAAGGAGTTTGATGAGATTTGCAAACAAAAGGGGATCAAGAGACAGTTGATTGTTCCATATACTCCACAGCAGAATGGAGGTGTCAAAAGGAAGAACAGAGCTATAGTGGGAGCAACTAGAGCCATGTTGCACAATCAAAGTCTTCCTTTCTTTCTATGGGCTAAGGTTTGTAGCACTATTGTTTATGTGCAAAACATGAGTCCACACTGAGCCTTGGGGTGTAAAACTCCCGACGAGATGTTCACTGGAAATAAGCCTAAGATAGGCCACTTCCGGATATTTGGATGCCTTAAATATTCCGATGTGCCTTTTGAGAAGAGGACAAAGCTGGACCCTACTACAGAGAAAGGCATCTTTGTTGGCTATGATGAGACTTCAAACCCCTTACACATATACCTTCCTTCACAAAGGAAATTTGTAGTGAAGAAGGAGGCGAGATTTCATGAGTGGGCCTTCAGGAAGTATCGGGATTCAAAGTTGGAGAAGTACGAAGTTCCTACTCCACAGGTGTTTGCATCTCAGATTTTAGCTAGTCAGGGTGTAGGGTCACAGATTCCAGGAATGACTGGCTCACATGTTTCAGGATCTTCAGGTTCAGGGAATTAGTCTACAAACACTTTTGGTACAGGGACAGGTTCTTGGGTCATAGGTTCACAGGTTTCACCTTCACGTGATTCAGGTTCACTTGGTTCTGGTTCACCAGGCACACAATCTCATACCTCTAGTACTTCAAGTAGACAATTCTCAGATGAGGATATTCAGGAGGAGGGCCTTCCATAGGAAACTACTTTCAGGAGGAGAAAGCCGAGTTGGCTTAAAGAACTTGTGAAGGAAGCTAAGTAATCTATGAGGCCACCCAAGAGGGAGGTCAGAGAGAGTAAACCACTACAGATGTTTTCCAGTTATATGGCAGTGGTGACCAGTCTTCGAGAGTTAGAGCCTTCCACTTTCGAGGAGGCAGCTACACATCAGCTTTGGAGAGATGCCATGATGGAAGAGTACAATTCGATCATGATGAATGATGTGTGGGAGATTGTACCGAGACCAGAGGGGAAGTCAGTTGTGATTTCCAAGTGGCTCTACAAGATCAAACATGTTGCAGATGGCAACATTGAGAAGTACAAGGCTCGTTTTGTGGTGCATAGGTTTTCACAGGTAGAGAGAGTTGACTATGATGAAACCTTTGCCCCAGTTACTCGATATTTCTCGATCCGAGCAACGATCTCCATAGTAGCAAAGATTGGTTGGAAGATCCACCAGATTGATGTGAAGACCGCATTTCTCAATGGTTTTCTACAGGAGGTGGTGTATCTGGTGCAAACATGGGGATTTGAGGTTCGTGGGAGAGATTCTCATGTGTGCAGGCTGAAAAAGGCCTTATTGGAACTGAAGCAAGCTCCTCGAGCTTGGTATTCGAGGATTGACTCTTACTTGTTATTGATAGGATTTCAGAAGAGTGAGGTTGATCCCAACATATACTTCATTGTGGTTGGAGGTGATCCGCTCATACTTCTGTTATATGTTGATGACTTGTTGATCACAAGAGAGGAGCACTTTATTGCATATTGCAAGAGAGATCTTGCTTCAGAGTTTGAGATGATTGATCTTGGGCTAATGCACTATTATTTGGGGATGGAGTTTTGGAAGGAGCCCAGACATCCAAGAAAACATGTAGCTGATGTTCTGAAGAGATTTCGGATGGAGGGATGCAGACCGATGGCCACACCTATGATCACCTACTGGAAGTAGCTTCATGCTTATGAGGGAGAGTTGGTGGATCCTACCTTATACTGTCAGCTCATAAGGCCGTTGATGTAACTGGTCAATACCAGATTAGACTTGTGTTTTGCGGTGAACACACTCAGTCAGTTCATGATGGATCTTAGAAGAGTGTTAGAAAGTGGCAACAAGGAAGGTCTTCTATCATTTGCATATGATCTTGCTTGATGGAAGACATAAAAAAGGAAGCCAGATTAATCAATGCCTTTATCCAAAGTTTAGACTTAGGAAAAGTGCTTTATGTAATCTAATTTTAATTTGACTTACTGGAGGTAGTTTTATAAAGTTCGAATGTGTAATATTCCAATTGATATTCTACTTTGTTTGATAATATGTTTGTGGTTTAAGTGCTCCAGGTGTGTTTGAAATATAATAAAATTTGCATGCGAAATAAGTGTCATGCCAAAAAGCACTAAACTATAGCAGATTTGGAGAAAAAATAGGAAATAAGATTTCAGTAAGAGTGTGGTCACATACCAAGAATTATAGCAGTGATAGTCCCTCAGTATACAAGAGACATGCATGCCATGCAATCAAAATAAAGGTGAAAGTGTGTTGATCTTCTGGACTTAACGCCAATCATAGGAAAACGTCCCTCTTTGGTGTTAATCTTCATGTTTATGATTCAATATGTTGTCGATGCTGCTACGATTTTCTACGAGTGGTAGTATAGGTTCCCTGGAGAAATAGGATGACACATGCACAGATTCTGAACCTTTTTGATACCCTAGTGAATTGGTTTGCTCTGAGTGGCTGACGCCCTTCCTCTTCCACGTTTATGCTAATAGTTGCTCCAGATGTGCAAAGGATGACCTGATAATCACCCAGTATAGTGATATGAACCTGCAGAGAAGAATGCAAGTGACATGCGGAAGAAATAATGAGTCTTTGAGTCCAAGCGAAATGTTCTAGGTATTTTCAGCTATTTCCAGTAGTAAAACGTGAACCTGAAATAATATCTTTCTCTGTATGCTAGATCTCTGAAGAAGAATGAATATGATGGAAAGATGATAATAGATCTGGGTGATCTATCCTGAAGTGATTAGGGAAGATAGATTTCATTGCCAAAAACACATGTTAGTTGTTGGCTTACGCCCACAACCCCAACTTGTTGTTGCAAATACTGTTGTTGTTGCTCTTGAAACCAATCTCAAAGTGAATAAATGATCATAGATGTCTTTTGTGGTTCCACTAACCTTCTTATATAGCTTTAGGATTAGCATGTAACTTTTAGTGTTTGCATGTCACTTTTAGGGTTAGCACTTTACGTTTTGCATGCATGCAATTCTAATTGCTTGTTGACTTAATCCTGAAGAAATAAGGCCCTCTTTACTATTCTGATGACTTAATAATATTGAATAAATGCTCTGCTTTGCTCCTGGTATTAAATGTCTTCAGTTAATTCCCTTTTTCCACAATACCTGCTCAAACCTATGGGAATTAAATAGGTTAACGGGTGTTTCTAATGCTTAAGTAGAAGAGGACATTACAAAGTGAAATATAATTTAAGTAATCTAATCTTGGCCATTGATCTCACTGGAGGATCTCATCCATTGATCCATAGTGAGTTAGGGTTTTCGCTTGACCATTGGTTAAAAGGAGATTGATTTGGTGGAGAGGATATATACACAGTTGCTTTGGCACACACATTGCCAGAGAGAGATTTCTTGCTCATAGCTTTTCGGCCCGAGAATGTGAGAGAAATTTGCAGAAGAATTTTTAGAGAGTCTGACAGAAGAACTTTCCCGGAGATCGACAGGACTACACAGGCAAATCGTTGGAGGTCGTACAACTGAAGCAGGGACACAGGCCGTGAGGAAGGAGCAACCCACGTGATGTCAGCGGACCGTACGCGGTTGTACGGTTGACATGGTTGACCGCACGAGGTCGTACAACTGAAGCAGGGACGCAGGCCGTGAGCAAGGAGCAACCCACATGACGTCAGCAAACTGTACGCGGTGGTACGGTTGACGTAGTTGACCATACAGATGGCGTCAGCGTCCGTACGACTGACGTAGAGGCGTGAGGGTGACGCAAGGGGTCGTGTGATCTTTGTGGGGTTTTTCCTCAGTGAGTTTCGGTTGTACGATTTTGCTGGGTTGGGTAAAATCGATTTCTAGATTGTATTGTTCTATATCTTGCTAATAAAATATCTTCTTAGACTGTTGCATCGGTTTCCCATCTTGGGTTTTTTAGGGGGTTTTCATACCCAAAATTATTGGTGTCTCTATTGGTGTGTTTGTTATTATATGTTTTCTCAATATTTATTTTCCGCTGCATTATTTGTCAAGAACCTCAGTTGTGGTTGACAGTAATAGTATATATATATATATATTGTGTAGCTCAAGATTGAGTTTCAAGGAAATTTACATGGTATCAGAGCTCTTCTGAGTAGATTTGAGAGAAAGAAGTAGTATTGGATAGATTGGGGGCAGATCTATTGAAGACACAAACCTAGAGTTTCAGATCTAGGGTTTGACAGGTACACTTCATTATGGTCGTACAATTGAGGGTTGAGGATAGACTCAAGGGGGCTCAAAACTTTCCTACATGGAAAGAAAGGATCATGAGGATCTTGGATGTTGGTGATGCAGAGGAGCACATTGACTCCAAGAAGGTTGCGCCCGCAGATTCAGCAGAGTTGGCTATGTGGAAGAAGGTGGATTCTAGGGCCATGTTGAATATCTTGGATGGGGTGAAGGATCACATAGCCCCTCACATATCCAGGAAGAAGACCGCATTAGAAATGTGGAAAACTTCAGAAAGCCTTTACCAGAGTAAGAACGAGAACCGGAAGATGGTGCTACAGGAGAGACTGCGAAGCACCAAGATGGCCAAGGGTGAAGGAGTGGTGCCTTATCTGACGAGGCTCACACAGATCAGTGACGACCTTGGAGTAGTGGGCTCTAAGACTGAAGATGAGGAACTAGTTCAGATAGCCCTCAATGGCTTTTCTAAGCCATGGGACGTCTTTGTCAAACACGTGGTGGCTAGGGAGAAGTTCCCTGATTGGCAGAGTTTGTGGGGTGACTTTGTGCAAGAAGAGACCCGTATGGGTCAAGGTTTAGGTTCATCCAGCAGTGCCTCATAGATTGTAGATGAAGAGGCTCTAGTCATAGTAGGAAAGAGCAAGGATAAGGCAAAAAAGAAGAAAGGTGGTAAGAAGAACATTGACATGTCCAAGGTCAAATGTTTTATCTGCCATAAGCCAGGATATTTTTCCTCCCAGTCCCCAGACAGGAAGAAGAACAATACCCAAATGGCAGGTTCTGCAGAGGTGGAGGAGTTCAACAAAAACTTCGATGAGGATTTTTGTTTGATAGCTTACATGGCAATCACCACAGGAAACCATATTTGGTACATCGACGGTGGAGAAACTTGTCAAATGACAGGACATAAAAGGTTCTTCAAGAGCTTGTAGGAGGGTGGAGTAAATCTCGACATTGAGTTGGGAGATGATGCGCATTATTAGGCATAGGGAGTTGGTATTATTTCGTTTCAAAGGGAGTCTGGCAAACCCCTCAGTTTTGCTGACGTATTGCATGTTTTGGGGTTGACCAAGAACCTCATATTTGTTTCCACCCTGGTGGACAAGGGCTTTCAGGTGAAGTTTCGAGATGGGAAGGTGTATATCAGGCCCAAGGGGTCGGATAGGAGTTTGGATCGGGTGATTGGGATCTCGAGCGAGAAAGTGTACATACTACACTTCAAGTCTGCAAAGGCTCTAGTCAGCAGCAGCATCAGTCATGGTGAGTTTTGGCATAGGAGGATGGCACACTTTGTAATATCCCAAATCTCGATATTTTCTATTTCTATGCAAATATTCTGATACAACAGGGCATGCAAACTGCCATGCAAAAATCCCTATTTTATAGCAAAAATTCGGGTTAGGGTTTCTGAGATAGAATGAACACTTACCACTGATAAGCTGGCTGGACTGCTCCTGAGAGGGTATGCAAGCATCAAGAACTGAATGGAAGATGGACTGATATCTTCCGCTTCCGGTGAAACCCCAGCAGCAAGAACCCCCAATCAGATAAGGGTGACGTTTTCAGTGAGGGAGGTGTCTGATGAAGCTGCCGATTTGCAGGAATGATAGCCTTCTCGTACCAGAGAGAATGCCTGGTACATGCGGAGCTTCTGAGGTCTCTAGGCAGGCTAGCGAATTGATCCAAAGAGGCAACTGCTCACGCCCCCTTGATCCCGGGATTGTTGATAACTGCTCCGGATGAGCACGGTCGGATCTGATAATCACCGGATGCCAGAGTAGGAAGCTGATGATGAGAATGGTGCATGAGTTTCGAAGCAAAACTGAGATTTGAAGACCCAACAACTGATTAGGGCTTTCTGGCTGAAAACCCCCCTTACGGCTGCACACGTGTCCCTGTAACGATCTATACCATATACTGGATAACTTATGAATGAATGTAAGAGCAAATGGTGAACTTGTATGGCTTACCCTGAATGAGACTAGGGCAGATGTTTCACTGCCGAAATCCCGCTAGCTGAAGACTCCGTCTCCAACCCCAACTGCTGTGCGGCACGCTGTGCTGC
>LPNX010375948.1:396452-420462 GCA_001517045.1 Pseudotsuga menziesii
CTCTAATTGGAAGAGGACATTACAGTCCTCCCCGCTTGAGATTGCTTGTCCTCAAGCAACTTCAAACTGGGATGCTGCAATACCTGTTCACCTTCCCACGTGGCATCCTCTGGCGGTAGTTCTTTGCATTGAACCAAGTACTCTCTGATTACCCTGTTCCTGAGATTCCTTTCTCTAGTCTGTATGATCTGTTTGGGAATCAGTGTCAGCAGTCCTTCATCATCTAAAGGAGGCAATTCTGTAGATGGAGCAATGTGTTGCCCAAGGGTCTTCTTCAGATTAGATACATGGAACACATTGTGAATTTTGCTTTCCTATGGAAGTTCTAGTTCATATGCCACCTCTCCCACCTTCCTGATTATTCTGTATGGTCCATAGAGGCGGGCTTTTAACTTCTCTGCTCCTTTCTTCTTAAGTGAGGACTGTCTATAAGGTTGGAGCCTTAAGTATACCAAATCCCCTACCTCAAAGCTCCGCTCAATCCTGTGTTTGTCGGCATACAACTTCTGTTGATTCTGGGTTAAAAGTAAATTTTCCTTCAATATTCTCAGAATGTCTTGACTGTCCTGTATCTAATCCTTAGCCTCAGGAGCCCTACTATCTCCAAATGCCAAATCAGTATAGTCCAAGGCCTCATAACCGTATAATGCCTTAAAAGGAGTCATCCTAATAGACATGTGATACGTAGTATTGTAGCAATACTCCCCTAGGTGTAGCCATTTGATCCAGGTTCACTGCTGTCTTGCTACATAGTTTCTTAAATATCCTTCGATCCACTTGTTGACTATTTCTGTTTGTCCATCACTCTGGGGATGATAACTCATACTAGTAGCCAGTTCGATCCCCACCAATCTGAACAGTTCCTGCCAGAAGGCACCTGTGAATCTGCTATCTCGATCACTGACAATGGTCTTAGGTAACCCGTGTAACCTGAAGACTTCCCTAAAAAATAACTCAGCTACTTGAGCTGCCAAGTAGTCTGATGATATCGAAAAGAGATGTGCAAACTTGGTCAGTCTGTCAACCACTACATATAAGCAATCTCGCCCTTGGACTTTGGGCAATCCTGAAATAAAGTCCATGGAGATGCTTTCCCACTTTAGTTCTGGAATTAGTAGTGGCTGGAGTAACCCTGCTGGATGGGTGTTCTCAACCTTGTTCTGCTAACAGATGCCACATTCTCGTACATGCTGTATAATTTCCCCCTTGAGGCCCTTCCATGAGAACCTCTCTCGGATCTGCCTATAGGTCTTTAAGAAACCTTGATGCCCTAATAAAGGAGAGTCATGGGCCGCCTGAATGATCCTTTTCCTCAATGTGGATTCTGGGACGAGATATATTCTGTTTTTGTAATAGATGATGTCGTCAACAATCTTGTACCTGTCATCCTGAATTTGCCCGTCCAATAATTTGCAAGCGAATTTATTTTTGGAGTATTCTACTAAGAGAAGTGCCCTCCAATCTGTGGATATACTACTGAGAGATAATCAGGCGGGACGCCTGGATAATGCATCAGCTACTACATTATTCTTACCTCTTACATACTCGATCTCGAAATCATAGGCTTGTACTTTGCTGACCCATTTCTGTTGTCGCTCATTCAGTTCCTTCTGCTCCAGGAAATACTTGAGGCTGTTATGATCGGTTTTGATTTTGAACTTACTGCCCACCAAGTACTATCTGAATTTTGTGAGAGCATGTAAGATGGCTAGCATCTCTTTGTCATATATGGAGTAATGGCGCTCGTAGTTCTTCAGTTTACGGCTCTCAAATGCAATAGGGTGATGGTTTTGCATCAACACTACTCCTAACCCTTCCCCTGAGGCATCACATTCTACTACAAAGGGTTGTGAGAAGTCTGGTAATGCTAAAACTAGACAACAAACTCATAATAACCTTCATCTCCTCGAAAGTTTTCTGTGCTAAGTCTGTCCAAGTGAACGCTCCTTATTGGTGAGATCTGTGAGGGGTGTTGCAAATTAGGAGAATCCCTTAACGTACCATCGGTAATAAGTGCACAGACCTAAGAAACCTCTCAATTCTGTTACTGTTTTTGGCGCGGGCCAATCTCTGATAGCTCGGATTTTCTCCATATCAACCTGTACTCCTTCTGCATTGATTATGTGTCCTAAGTACAACATTTCCTTCATGCCAAACTCACACTTGGACATTTTCGCATAAAGCGAATGTTCTTCTAAAATACTCAATACTTCGTCCAGGTCTTTCAGATGCTCTTCCCAAGTTTTGCTGTAAATCAGGATGTCATCAAAGAATACGAGCAAAAACTTACGTAGCTGTGCTTTGAAGGTGTGGTTCATGCATGACTGAAAAGTGGCTGGAGCATTGGTAAGTCCAAAGGGCATGACCAAGAACTCATAGTGACCATAGTGACAGCGGAAAGCTGTTTTGGAGATGTCCTGGTCCCTTACCCTAATCTGATGGTATCTCAAGCGAAGATCAATCTTGGAGAAATATTTAGCTCCCCGAAGCTCATCCATGAGTTCATCAATTCTGGGAATGGGATACCTGTTCTTAATGGTCTTTTTGTTGAGTGCTCGATAATCGATGCACATTCGCAGTGTACCATCCTTCTTTTTGACCAGTACTACTGAGGATGCGAAGGGGCTAGAACTGGGCCGAATATATCCCAACTCCAGTAATTCTTTGATTGTTTTCTCAATCTCATCCTTGTATCTTTTGGGATGCCTGTAAGGAGTGGTGATGACTACTTGTGTCCCCTCCTCTAGCTTGATGATGTGTTCAAACCCTTGGTCTGGTGGTCTACCTGATGGAAGGCCCCGAAAAACCTTTTCATGTTTCTGTAGCAAGGTTTGAATGTCACTTGGGTGTTGTGTGCTGGTCTCTGGGGGTTTCCTGAAGGTGACCAAACATTCTGTAGCCCATTCTATATCATCCTGTCAGAGTACTGCCTCCATTCTCTGTGACGAGACCGGTTTTGGGGGATAAGTGTTCATGCCCCTCAAAACTACCCGTTTGCGGTCTGGCCCCTGGAATTCCATTTCCATTGCCCTGTAGTCTGTGGTGTATTTCCTTATTGAATAAAGCCACTGAACACCCAATACTACATGAGTATCCGATACATCCACTACGTAGAAGGAATCTGTCATCTGATAGTTACCTGAGGTGACATTCAATTTTGGGATCCAGTAGTTGCACTCCATGCTGGAGTTCTCGGCTACTGCTACAGTGAATCCTTCGAACTTCTCGGTCTGAATACCTCTCTTGGCTACCCAAGCGGAGTCAATGAAATTGTGGGTGGCTCCCCCATCAATCAATACTCCTACTCTGTGACCCTGTACTACTCCCCTGACCCTGAGAGTATGGAATCTTGGTACTCCAGATAATGTAGCAATGACTCTCTCTGGTGTATCACCCTAGTGTGATTCCTCCTCAGCTTCCCGTAGTTCTTCTATGGCTTCCTGCTCATAGTCGTCCTCATCACTGTCTGAATATACCTCAATGTAGTGAGCTTTCGCCTTCCCTGCACACCTATGTCCTGGTACCCATGGTTCCTGACAAGTGAAGCATAGTTTCTTCCTTCTCAAATCTTTCCTAGTGTCCTCGTCTAACCAGGTTTTCTTGGGAACATCCTACTGGAAAGGTTTCCTGTCCTTGTCCCTAACAGGAAAATTGGTTTTCAGTAGGAACTTGTCTTTGGGGACTGAATCCTGAAGATCTCTTGCTCTGATAATGGCATCCTGCAGAGTGAGGGGTTTGTAGGCTTTCACCCATCCCCGTAGTGGCTCTGTGAGAGCCTCAGTGAATAACATAGTCAATCTGCTCTCTAACACATCTATTACCATGACTGCTATCCTCTGAAATTTTGAAATGAAAGCTTCTGCACTACCGGTCTGTTTGAGTTGAGCCAACTCCCTGAAATGTATCTCTGGATCCTTCCTGTCAAACCTCTCTATGAGCTTCTGAGTGAACTCACCGTAGGAATGTATGGTGTTGTGACCCAATGTCACCAATCCATGGTACCACCACTCGTGAGCTTCTCCGTCCAGGTGAAGTGTAGCCAATTTAATGGCATCTGTCTCTGTCATGGGGTTGAGTTGGAAATAGGTATCCAACTTTTGAACCCATATCCTTGCTGATCCTTCGCGAGTCCCATCAAAGTTTGGGATGGTCAATCTACCCAAGGTCGTCTACAACTCATAGTTGTGATTGAAACCCTTGTTGAAATTCCTAGGCCTGTTCCTACTCTTCATGTTGCAGAAATTTGAAAAAGACATGGCAGCATGAAACTCATCCCCTAAGTCTCTATACTCTTGTAAATAAGCCCCTAAAGGCTCGCTAGGTTCTACCTGCATGACCGTCCCCCCTACTGTATCTGCCAAGAAGTGAGGCATGGTAGGCCTGTTAGAAGGTCTGCTATATATGTGCGGAGTATTTTGAATATTAGTGTACGCTATCTTTCCACTGCTGCTTGTAGATCCCCGATCTACCGGTGAGGGAGGTGTACTGTTGATACCTGTTTCCGGTTTCGCCGATAACCTATTGATTGCATTGAGTACATCTTTTTGTCCTTTGGCTAAGTCTTGCAATGCAAAAACCAAGCTGCGAAACTCCATCTGATCCTCTTCTTCTCCCGTTCCTTTTCCCCTATCCGAGTGAATACCTGTTTGTTTCATGTCTGAATTGGTATCTTCTAGATGGATATCCTCAAATTCCACTGTGTATCTACCCTTCCTCCTCCTGTAGGTTACAAAAGGGCCTCCTTTTGTGTTCATATAAGTTTCATTTCTTAAGCCCACAGCTAGCCAAGAAGATAGCTCTGATACCACTGTAATATCCCAAATCCCGATATTTTCTATTTCTATGCAAATATTCTGATACAATGGGGCATGCAAACTGCCATGCAAAAATCCCTATTTTATAGCAAAAATTAGGGTTAGGGTTTGTGAGATAGAATGAACACTTACCACTGATAAGCTGGCTGGACTGCTCCTGAGAGGATATGCAAGCATCAAGAACTGAATAAAAAATGGACTGATATCTTCCACTTCCAGTGAAACCCCAGCAGCAAGAACCCCCGATCAGATAAGGGTGACGTTTTTAGTGAGGGAGGTGTTCGATGATGCTGCCGATTTGCAGGACTAATAGCCTTCCCGTGTCGGAGAGAATGCCTGGTACATGCGAAGTTTCTGAGGTCTCTACGCAGGCTAGTGAATTGATCCAGAGAGGCAGCTGCTCACACCCCCTTGATCCCGGAATCGCTGATAACTGCTCCGGATGAGCACGGTCGGATCTGATAATCAACGGATGTCGGAGTAGGATGCTGATGATGAGAATGGTGCCTGAGTTTCGAAGCAAAACTGAGATCTGAAGACCCAGCAACTGTCTAGGGCTTTCTGGCTGAAAACCCCCCTTACGGCTGCACACGTGTCCCTCTAACGATCTATACCGTATACTGGATAACTTATGAATGAATGTAAGAGCAAATGGTGAACCTGTATGGCTTACCCTGAATGAGACTAGGACAGATGTTTCACTGCTGAAATCCCGCTAGCTGAAGACTCCGTCTCCAACCCCAACTGCTATGCGGCACGCTGTGCTGCTATCCAAGAGCTCCCAAAATAATAATCCTCAAAAGTGAAGTCTCCTTTCGCTTTATCCCTCTTTTATAACTTTCAACTGCGAAAACCCTAATCTTTGACCTAATTAGGTCACTTTATCTTCTAATTTGCAGTTGACTTGCATGCATGCGGATGGAGACTTAATGAGTGCATGCATCATTAAATAATGCTTGGATGGCATGCACAGAGGTGGCCTTTGGCCCCGGTGGCCCTTCTTGACCTAATGATGATGCCCTAGATTTTCTATGGATGGCACTAGTTCTTAAATGATTCCCTAGCTGTCAGTAACCGCTCGAACCCACAGGAATCACATAGGTTAGCAGTTTTGGGCTTCAAGGCCTAATTGGAAGAGGACATTACACACTTACACCATGGAGCACTGAGGCATTTGAAGCAGGTTGTTATTGGAATTCCTCAGTTACAAGAGGAGAAGCATGACCACTGCAAGGGTTGTGCGTTGGGGAAGAACATCAGGAATCCTTTCCCACAGAGTGAGCCCAAGTCTAAGGAGACCTTGGACTTGGTGCATTCGGATATTTGTGGACCCACAAGTGTCCAATCTTTCAGTGGCTACAGTTATTACGTCACGTTCATTGATCACTATTCCAAGAAAACCTGGATCAGTTTACTGAAGGCCAAGTCACAGGTCTTCGAGCAGTTTTGGGAATTCTAAACTCTCATGTAAACCCAGTCCGGGAGAAATTCGAATATTGAGGATGAACAACGAGGGTGAGTACACCTCCAATGAGTTCTTGGAGTTTTGTTCCTCAGAGGGGATCGAGAAGGAGCACACGGTTCCTCATACACCGCAGCAGAATGGAGTGGTAGAAAGGAAGAACATGACATTTGTAGGAGCAGCCAAAGCCATGCTATTTGATCGGGGATTGCCACTATTCCTATGGGCCGAGGCATACAAGACCGCAATTTACATTCAGAACAGGTGTCCCCACACATCTTTGGGGAGGAAGACACCCAAGGAGGTCTTCTCAGGCACTAGACCAGATGTGAGCCATCTACGCATATTTGGCAGTGTCTACTATTGTCACGTTCATGCTGACACTAGGAAGAGGTTGGACCCTTCTTTTGAGAAGGGGTTACTTGTTGGTTGCAACGAGACTTCTAAGGCATGCAAGGTATATATTCCGGATCACAAGAGGATCATTGTGAGCATGGATGTCAAGTTTGATGAGGACAGAGCCTTACGAAGATTTATGGACTTACCAGCACAGGAGCAGCCAACACAGGACTCGGGTGTCATGTTGGAGGAGCCACAGGTACAGATATAGGTACATACACAGGATGCAGGTTCAACTATTCAGAGGGAGTCAGGTGGACAGGATCCTTTGGTCATTGACTTGGAGGATGAGCCACAACAGGAGGAGGATATCCAACAACCGCAGCAGGTAGGCACTAGGCCACAACCTAAGTGGTTTAGGTCCACAATTTAGGATTCCAGGAAGGTGACTCTTCCAAAGAGCTCCATGAGGCAGAGCAAACCACCAGATAGACTTAGCTATGTGGCACTGATGATGGAGTTGACTAACTCTGAGCCTTCCAATTTCGAGGAGGCTACACAACATGATGTGTCGCAAGAGGCTATGGTTGAGGAGTATGACTCCATCATGAAAAAACAGGTATGGGAGGTTGTGCCAAGGACAGAAGGAAACGAGTGGTTGGATCCAAGTGGATCTACAAAGTAAAACATGCAGTAAACGAAAGTGTGGAGAAGTACAAGGTGCGTTTCGTGGCAAAGGGGTATTCTCAAAAGGAAGGTATTGACTATGAGGAGACCTTCACCCTTGCCACTAGATATTCTTCTATTCAGACTATTATCTCATTAGTAGCAGAGATGGGTTGGTGCGTTCATCAGATGGACGTAAAGACTGCTTTCCTCAACAGAGTTATAGAGGAGGAGGTAGTCATTGAGCAGTCCGACGGGTTCAAGGTGGAGAACAAGGAGTCACATGTATGCAGGTTGCAGAGAGCTCTTTATGGGCTCAAGCAGGCACCTCGAGCATGGTACTCGAGGATTGACAACTATCTATGGGAGATGGGATTCCAGCAAAGTGAGGCTGACCACAACATGTGCTTCTTGTCATGTGAGGTACCTCTCATACCAATTTTGTATGTAGATGATCTTTTTCTTACAGGAGATGAGAGGTTGATTGACGAATGCAAGTGCAACCTTGCAGTTGAGTTTGAGATGAAAGACCTTGGGTTGATGAATTACTTCCTAGGTTTGGAGGTTTGGCAAAGAGATGGGCGCTTCTTCATTGGACAGGGGAAGTATGCAGTAGAGATGTTGAGGAGATTCAGGATGGAGCACTGTAGACCCATGACCATACCTCAAATTTCCAACTAGAAAAAAAATGATGCATCCAGGTCAAAGGAGTTTGATTCTAAATTGTATCGCCAACTTATCAGATCGCTCATGTATTTGGTCAACACATGGCCAGACATTAGCTTTGCAGTCAACCCTTTGAGTCAGTTAATGGAGGACCATCAAAGAGTAGATTGGACAATTGCGAAGTATGTGCTTCGCTACATCAGAGGTATAGTGGAGTACAAGTTGGTTTATTAGCGCAGTGGGAGTGTACAGTTAGCAAACTTCACAGATGCTGATTGGGCAGGATGTGTAGAAGACCAAAAGAGCACTTCAGGTTGTTGCTTCAGCATTGGGTCAAGTGTTATCTCTTGGCTCAACAAGAAGCAGAAATCAGTTGCATTGAGCTCGGCAGAAGCTGAGTATATGGAAGCCAATTTGGCTGCATGTGAGGGAATGTGGTTGAGAAAGTTGCTTTCAAGGTTATTTGAGTGTGAGCTAGAGGCTACAGTGGTTCACTGTGACAATCAGAGTGGCAACAGGCTATTTGAAAATCCAGTGTTTCATAACCGTAGCAAACACATAGACATCCAATATCAATTCCTGAGAGACTATATACAGAAAGGAACAATTCGGTTGGAGTACATTCAGACAAATGAGCAGGTGACAGACATTTTCACCAAGGCACTTTGCAGACAATTTTGTGAAGTTCAGAGACAAATTGGGGTTGCTACTGAATCATTTCCTCGTTGAGAAGGAGTGTTAGAAAGTGGCAACATGGAAGGTCTTCTATCATTTGCATGTCCTTGCTTGATAGAAGACATAAAACATGAAGCCAGATTGATTAGTGCCTTTATCCAAAGTTTAGACTTAAGAAAAGTGCATTATGTAATCTAATTTTAATTTGACTTAATGGAGGCACTTTTATAAAGTTCAAGTGAAATATAATTTAAGTGATGGCTAATCTAATCTTGGCCATTGATCTCACCGGAGGATCTCATCCATTGATCCATAGTGAGAGTTAGGGTTTTTGCTTGGCCATTGAGTTAAAATGAGATTGATTTTGTGGAGAGGATACATACACATAGTTGCTTTGGCACACATTGCTAGAGAGAGATTTTTTGCTCATAACTTTTCAGTTGAAGAGTGAGAGAGAAGTTTGTAGAAGAATTTTCAGAGAGTAAGACAGAAGAACTTTCCTAGAGGTCGACAAAGTTGCAGAGGCAAATCATTGGAGGTCACAGCTGAAGCAGGGAGGTCGTACAGTGACGTAGCTGTGATGCAGGAGCAGCCCGCATGACGTCAATAAACCGTACGCGGTTATACGGGTGACGTTGGAGACCATACAGGTGATGTCAGCATCTGTACGACTGACACAGAGGCGTGAGGGTGACCCAGGAAGTGACGAAAGGGGTCGTGTGATCTTTGTGGGGTTTTTCCTCAACGAGTATCAGTTGTACGATTTTGCTAGGTTGGGTAAAATCGATTTCTGGATTGTATTGTTCTATATTTTGCTAAAAAAATATCTTCTTAGACTACTGCACCAGTTTTCCCATCTTGGGTTTTTTCCGAGGGTTTTGATACCAAAAAATATTGGTGTCTCTATTGGTGTGATTGCTATTATATGTTTTCTCAGTATTTATTTTCCATTGTATTATTTGTGAAGAAAAGCATTTGCGGTTAACAGTAATAAAATATATATATACTGTGTACTGTGTAGCTCAAGATTGAGTTTCACGGAAATTTACAAAGAGTGCATTGGATAACCGCAGAACGTGTGATGAGGTACCTTGCAGGGATAGTAGATTATGGTTTGGACTACATCAGGTTGGATGGAGTTAGTTTGATTGGCTTCACAGATTCAATTTGGGCAAGTAGTGTGACGGATCGGAAGAGAACTTTTGGTTGTTGCTTCATTTTGGGCTCTACAGTTGTGTCATTGTTCAGTCGGAAACAAAAGTCCATTGCTTTGAGTTTTGCAAAGGCTGAGTACATAGCATCCAGTTAGGCTAATTGTGAGGCATTGTGGCGTCGCAAGTTGTTGGTGGACTTATTTGATCAATAGCTGAGACATACAGTTATTTACTGTGGCAATCAAAGTTGCATCCAACTCTCTAAGAATCCAATATTCCATGACAGGTCAGAGCATATTCCTTCATCAGAGATTATGTTTAGAGAGGTGTTGTGGAGTTACAGTACATTTCCATTGAGAAGCAGGTGGCAAACATTCAAACAAAATCCTTGGGGAGAGGAAAGAATATTCAATTCAGAGACAAGTTGGTGTTGTGAAAAACACTTTCCTCAGTAAGAGGGAGTGTTGAAAAATGTACCAAGGCAAATGGTGTTCACTCATGTGATGCCTACGGGTGGACAACTGATAAATAAGGTTCCTAGTCACTTTATGAAGTGTGAAGTACTTTATATTTATAAAGGAGGATTTGTGAGACACTTCCATTCCCTATTGCTCTCTGTCTATCATAAATGCAAGTGGATTCATGTTTCCATGTCTGAAAGATCACTACGTTAAAGTCAACATGTCTTCCCCTTAACCTTAGGCCTTTGTTTCATTACTTAACCCGTCACAGCTATTTGTCCAAGTCTTGTAAGTGAGCATACTCGAGGGGATTTATGAAAGTGGAATGGTTACCCTAATTAAAGTCTGATCTTTAATTATGTACCACTATCATGTTATTAATTTTTTAAGTTTGGCTACTAACATAATCATGTGAGCTTTATACATCTATGGTGTACTCGGGGTCATCTAGATTGTTGCTCAACTTTCATTTTGGGTACTTTAACTAGGTCAACCTAGTTCACCAAGTCAAACACAGTTCCCAAGGCAGTGTTGATGTAATTGTAACTTTGGAATGTATTCACTTGTATTTCTTATGTATTGTACCCCGATGTTTATTCCGGGATGTGTCTGTAATGTACTTGAGTCATGTCATGCCTCGATGTTCCTATCGAGAGGTTCTATAATGTAAACAAGTCATGTCAAGTCATTGTGGGTAACCCTCCTATTGGTCAAGGGTTAAAGTCCCTGCAATTTCGGGGCACTAGGGTTATTAGACTCTCCTAGAGAAGTCGACCCTAGTAGGTTATTGTCAAGTCGGGAATTAGTATAAATAGAGAGTGAGTCTCTCTATTTAACACACACTCACTCACACTCAGTTGTAGCGCATAGCTGAGGAAGAAGAAGACATTGGGGCTAAGAAGAAAGAGGCTACTGCTGTCGAGAGATCATCTTACTGTTTTGGGGTTTTACTTTTGGTGTTGATTCTATCTCTGAGGAGGTTGTGGGGTTTTCTCCATTTATGGTTTCCCCGAGGAAAAACACTGTGTTCATTGTCTCTTGTGTTTGATTGTTGTGCTTGTTATTGTCTCAGTTAAAGACCCTAATATAATGCTAGCTTAATGTTAAAAATCTAACATGGTATCAGAGCTAACTTGAGAAGAAGACATTGTGCAGCTGCGAGAACTAGGGCTTCCTACTTTGTGGATCTCTCTCCACAGATTTTCAGCAAAAGAAGGTTGGATTAACTCTCCTCCCTAAGGTGCATCTTTCTGTCGAAGCAGAATCCAATTCTGAGGTTTTTCAGTCTTGGAGCCGACACTACTACCGGAAATTAGGGCTTTCCACAGAAGTGGAATTTTTTAATGAGCCCAGGCCTGGATTGATCTCCTCCTCAAAATCGAAGTTTAGAGATCAAGATCAAAGCATTTGGTTGGACAGAACTCTGGAAAAGGCCAAACCCTAATCTGCCCCTGAACCAACACTGCAGAATTTCAGCTCCAAATCTAGATCCAACATCTTGACCTGGTAAGATCTAAATCTTTTGTATTTCCATTTGAGGTTCTCAGTTAAGATGTCTCATCATAAAAGCTTGAGGGAGCTGATAACTTTCGAGCCTGGAAGTATAGCATCTCCCTGGTCCTGGAAGAAAATGAGTTGGACTCCTATATCAATGAGAAGGTTCCAGTTCCAGAGGGAGATGAGGCTAAGGCCTTACACAAGAAGAAGTTGGTTATAGCAAAGAGGATTATTGCCGATTCAATCAAGGATCACCTCATACCACAGGTGTCCTCCCTAAAGACACCTAAAGCTATGTTTGATGCCCTAACCAAATTGTTTGAAGGGAAGAACATAAACCGGAAGATGACTCTAAGAAACCAACTGAAGAATGTAAAGATCCAGAATGCAGAGACCATCCAGTCTTACTTTACAAGAGTCTCTCAGATCAAGGAACAGCTGGAAGCAGTAGATGAAGAAGTGGAGAATGCAGAGATTGTAATGGCCACCTTGAACGGTCTCCCTAGATCATGGGACTCTTTCATTTAAGGAATTTGTCCCAGAAAGAAGTTAGTCAAGTTCAGCAGACTATGGGAAGAATGCTCTCAAGAAGAAGCTCGAATAGCAGCTCGACAAGAAAAGATGGGAAGTGAAGATCAAGCTCTCACGATACACTCCAAGAAAACCAGAAGAAGTTCTCATCACCCCAGAGGTAAGCCCTTCCACAAAGATAACACTAGAAAAGATTTGTCTAGAATCAGATGTTATACATGTGACGAGAAATGACACTATGCTAGAGAATGTCCTAGAAACAAAAATCTCTCACAAGAAGAAGGGAAACAAGAGAAGACATCATGTTCATGCTGCAGAGGATGATGAACCTTCCACAAAGAGAACTAGATATGAAAGTGAAGACTCTTCAAGTGATGAAGAATATGTTTTGATTTCCACTCTCACGGGAAACATTACTCATGGAAGCAATGATTGGCTTACAGACAGTGGGGCTTCCAAACATATGACAGGATTCAAGGAATCCTTTGTGAAACTATCAGAACATGAATCACCACACAAGGTGAAACTTGGAGATGACTACCAGTATCCAATAAAAGGTAGTGGGGAATCCTCCTATAAGCTAGACTCTGGAAAGTCTATGACAATGAAGAAAGTATTGTTTGTACCAGGACTAAACAAGAACTTCCTCTCCATATCTGCATTAGATGCAAAAGGCATGAGGGTTGCATTTATAGATGGCCAAGTTATCATGTGGCCAAAAGGAAAGACTATTAAGGATGCATTAGTGATTGGGGAACAAGAAGGAGGTCTATACAAATTGAAGGGCCATCCAGAACAAGCCTTGGTCCATGACACAGTAGAGCCAAATGAACTTTGGCATAGAAGGCTTGCACATGTGCATTACAAAGCACTACCACTTGCAAGCAAAGCTGTTGAAGGTCTTCTAGAAATTCAAGCAAAACATGATAGAGTCTGCAAAGGATGTGAGAAAGGAAAGAACACAAAGAAGACATTTCCAAGTAGCGAGAGCAAGGAAAAAGGAATCTTGGAAATCATCCACTCTAATGTATGTGGTCCAATGTCATCAAGTTCATTAAGTGGGTATGTATACTATGTTTCTTTTATTGATGACTTTTCTAGGAAGTCATGGATTTACTTCATGAAGAACAAAGATGAAATTTTCAGCAAATTCAAGGAATTCAAAGCCTTGATCAAGAACCACACTGAAAAGAAGATCAAGACCTTTCGATCAGATAATGGCAAAGAATTCACATCAAATGAATTCAAAGAGTTATGCAAAGACTCAGGGATTAAGAGGGAGTTATCCACTCCATATAATCCACAACAAAATGGGATTGCAGAAAGGAAGAATAGAACTATCATGGAAGCTGCAAGAGCAATGCTTCATGATCAAGATCTTCCCATGCATCTATGGGCAGAAGCTGCCAAAACAACGGTGTATGTACAGAACCGTACTCCACACAGAGTACTCGAGAACAAGACACCTGAAGAAGTCTTTTTCGGCAAGAAACCAGAAGTCAGCCATCTCAGAATATTCAGCTGTCCAGTGTACATACACATTCCAAAAGAGAAGAGGACAAAATTAGATCCTTCAGGAAAGAAGGGTATATTTGTGGGATACTCCGAAAGCTCAAAGGCTTACAGAATATACTTCCCAGGATTCAAGAAGATTGACATCAGCAGGGATATAACATTTGACGAAGACTCAGCTTACAACAAATCCAGAAAGAGGCTTGTTGAAGAACTTGAAGAAACAGAAGCACCCAGAATTCATGACACATCCATGAACGAAGAAACTCAAGAAGAAGATCAAGAATTTGAAGAACCTCAAGAACCTGTAGATCCACCTCAAGAGAAGAATCCTCATAAGAGGAAACCTGCTTGGGTACGAGAAGCTATCCAAGGTGCGGAAAGATATGGGGCTCCAGAAGAGAATCACAAAGAAAGAAAGAGGACCAGGTCCTGCACCGGATATGCAGCATTATTATGTGATTTCATCGATAAAGAACCTTCCAATTATGAAGAAGCGGCAGAACGGAAAGAATGGAAGGATGCTATGATCGAAGAGTATTAATCGATCATGAAGAATGATGTTTGGGATGTTGTTCCAAGACCAGAAGGGAAGTCTGTTGTAACTTCCAAATGGATCTACAAGATCAAGCATGCTGCAGACGGTAGCATAGAAAAATATAAAACAAGATTTGTTGCTCGTGGTTTCTCCCAGAAAGAAGGAATAGATTATGAAGAAACTTTTGCACCTGTAGCCAGATACACTTCCATTAGATCAGTACTTGCTCTGGCTGCAATGATGAAATGGAAGATACACCAAATGGATGTGAAGACTGCTTTCTTGAATGGTGTAGTAGAAGAAGAAGTGTATGTGGAGCAGCCACTCCGTTTTGAGACACATGACAGGGAGTCTCATGTATGTAGATTTAAGAAAGCCTTGTACGGTTTGAAACAGGCACCCAGGACGTGGTACAACAGAATTGACAGCTTTTTATCCAGTTTGGGCTTTACCAAGAGTAAAGCAGATTCCAACCTTTACTACAAGGTTGAAGATGGCAACCCAATGATGCTCCTACTGTATGTAGATGATCTGTTTGTAACAGGTATGGATGGGTTGATTGCTGATATGAAGAGGGAGCTTGCTGCCGAGCTCGAAATGAAGGACTTGGGTATGATGCATTATTTTCTAGGCATGGAGGTGTGGCAGAATGTAGATGGAATCTCCCTCGGACAAGGGAAGTATGCAGTAGAGATCCTGAAGAGGTTTAAGACGATGGACTGCAAGGCCATGACCACACCTATGGCATCGGACCTGAAGCTATTGAGTGATGCTTCATCAGAAGTGGTTGATGCTACGATGTATCATCAGATGATTGGATCCTTGATGTACCTGGCGAACACGAGACCAGATATTTGCTTTGCTGTAAACACCTTGAGCCAATTCTTGACAGATCCGAGACATGTTCACTTGATTGCTGCAAAGCATATTCTGAGGTACCTGAGGGGTACAGTTGATTATGGGCTCAAGTATGAGGCGAATCAGAAGATTAACCTGGAGGGTTATGTTGATTCAGATTGGGCAGGCAGTGCCATCGATACGAAGAGCACTTCAGGGTGTCGCTTCAGTATGGGATCATGTGTGATCTCTTGGTTTAGCAGGAAGCAATCCTGTGTGGCACTGAGTACAGTTGAAGCAGAGTATGTCGTAGCTTGTTCAACTAGTCGTGAGGTAGTATGGCTAAGGAAGCTACTGTCTGATTTATTTGATCTTCAGTTGGATGCTACTTGTATATATTGCGACAACCAAAGTTGTGTGAAGTTGTCAGAGAACCCGGTGTTCCATGACAAGTCGAAGCATATTGAGATCAAGTATCACTATATCAAGGATATGGTGCAGAGGGGAGCAGTGAAGCTCCAATATGTTGCGACGGACGAACAGATAGCTGATGTGTTGACGAAGCCATTAGCTAAAGTGAAGTGTGAGTACTTCAGGGAGAAGCTTGGTGTTCTCCAGATCGAGGTTCCTTCCAAGGGGAAGTGATTAGTCCGTGAGCCATTCTGACATGGTGAGAGGATTGGTTCCTTCCATGGTCAGATGTAAGGGCTAAGCCATTTTGTCATGGTGAGAGGATTGGTTCCTTCCATGGTCAGATGTAAGGGCTAAGCCATTTTGTCATGGTGAGAGGATTGGTTCCTTCCATGTCAGATGTGAGTGCTGAGCCATTCTAATATGACTGTACGATTGGTTCCTACATGATCAGATATAAGGGCTATTGCCATTCTTTAAATGGAGGTGCCTGGTCAGTTACCAGGAATACTCGATCTAGGACTGAGGGCCATTCTGATATGACTATGAGATGTGTTCTCACATGATCAGATATGAGTGCATGGCCATTTTGTTGTGATTGAGGGATGTGTTCCCACTTGATCAAATATAAGGGTTGTTGCCATTCTTTGAATGGAGGCACTTGGTCAGTTACCAGGAATCCTCAGTTTGGGACTGAGAGCCATTCTGATGTGACTGTGGGATTGGTTCCCACATGATCAGATGTAAGTGCAGAGCCTTTCCACAGATGATAGTAGGTGTGTCCTATCATGCTAGTGGATGTGAGTGTTGGACTTTCCACAGATGATAGTAGGTGTATCCTATCATGCTGGTGGATGTGAGTGCTACGCCTTTTCACAGATGGTAGTAGGTGTGTCCTACCATGCTGGTGATTGTAAGGGTTGTTCCTTTCCACAGATGGTAGTAGGTGTGTCCTACCATGCTGGTGGATAGTGCTGTGCCTTTCCACAGATGATAGTAGTTGTGTCCTATCATGCTGGTGGTTGTAAGTGCTGAGCCTTTTCACAGATGATAGTAGGTGTGTCCTATCATGCTGGTGGTTGTAAGTGCTGAGCCTTTTCACAGATGATAGTAGGTGTGTCCTATCATGCTGGTGAATGTGAGTGCTGTGCCTTTTCACAGATGATAGTAGGTGTGTCCTATCATGTTGGTGAATGTAAGTGCTGGGCCTTTCTGACATGACTAGATTGGTTCCTATTATGGTCAGATGTGAGTGTTGGGTGTGCCTTTCTGACATGGTGTTGGATGTGTTCCTCTCATGGTCAGATATAAGTGCTGGGCGGGCCATTCTGACTTAGGTTCAGATATAAGCGCTGAAGAATACCTACATGGAGGCTAAGCCTACAACCAACATGAAAAAGGGCTGGCTCTGTAGAACTTCCTGTGATGAGAAGAATCATGAGATAGCACCCGTGATGATCCAGCAGTGATGATTCAGATCCAGTGATGATGTCCCAGTGATGATCCAGATCCAGTGATGATGTTCCAGTGATGATCCAGATCCAGTGATGATCCAGATCCGATGATGAAGATGACTTGAAGATGAAAATGACGAGGACTCGATGATGATCCAGATGATACAGAGAAGAAGACTTGTGTTGATAAATTGTGTCGAGAGAATACCTTCCTACTTAAGAGGGAGTATTCATGTAATTGTCACTTCAGAATGTATTCACTTGTATTTCTTATGTATTGTACCCAGATGTTTATTCCGGGATGTCTGTAATGTACTTGAGTCATGTCATGCCCCGATGTTCCTATCGGGACGTTCTATAATGTAAACAAGTCATGTCAAGTCATTGTGAGTAACCTTCCTATTAATCAAGGGTTAAAGTCCCCGCAATTCCGGGGCACTAGGGTTATTAGACTCTCCTAGAGAAGTCGGCCCTAGTAGGTTATTGTCAAGTCAGGAATTAGTATAAATAGAGAGCGAGTATCTCTATTTAACACACACTCACTCACACTCAGTTGTAGCGCATAGCTGAGGAAGAAGAAGACATTGGGGCTAGGAAGAAAAAGGCTACTGTTGTCGGGAGATCATCTTACTGTTTTGGGGTTTTACTTTTGGTGCTGATTCTATCTCTGAGGAAGTTGCAGGGTTTTCTCCATTTATGGTTTCCCCGAGGAAAAACACTGTGTTCATTGTCTCTTGTGTTTGATTGATGTGCTTGTTATTCTCTCAGTGAAAGATCCTAATATAATGCTAACTTAATGTTAAAAATCTAACAGGCAATGACTACAAAAAATGATATTGGCTAAATTTGTTCCAGATATGCCCAACAGCAATAATGCAGTCTCAGTTTTTAGGTTTTGGCCAACGTTTTCAGGTTCAATGATTATTATCACTTTATTATTGATTTTGGTCACATTTTTATGACAAGACGCTTCAAAGAGTGGCGCTCCCTAGGTGCTACAGTTCTCTAGAGGGTATGCGTAGTCACTTGTACCATTATACCATGTCTCTGGATTCATATATGCAGTTAGTTTGTCCCAATTTTCTGTCGCTGGAGAATTTTGGTGATTTTTATTATTTCCGAAGATTCACCGAGGAAATCAATTTGGCTAGTGGGGTCAAGGAAATAGCATGGGAATGATTTTTATGACGTATTATGGCCCTCTGGACCAGTTTGCACCTGTTCCACTCGGTTTCTGGCTCCATATCATTTTATTGGCTCTCCTAGGGAGGACGTCCCCCATGGGGCGTCCCTCAACTTGGTTATGGATGTATTTCATTGTTATATCTTATATTATCATGTTGTATAGGGGCCTAGGGTGATTTATGTCCCTAATGCACCCCTTTTTCATGTCTTACCATGTTATATCTTGGCACTTTGATGTATAACTTCTTAATAATTAATAAGACATCCTTGGGCAAAAGTGTGTCCCATTTGACTTAGTCGTGATGATCCATGTATTGATCCATGTAAAAGGATAAAAAATGATCTCCACCGTTGATGATGTCTTAATCTCAACCGTTGGATAGATGTTAGTTGTAAATTGGACACACTCTTGATCTATTTAAGAGTGGTGCTCGTCCCATTGTAAAGCATGATTTTTAGCATTGGAACTTCTGAATAAATAGACTTTTCTGGGATCAAATAGTTGTGTCTATGTGGATGAATGAATGAGATGATAATTGAAACTTTTTTTCTCTCACACTTAGATATTTTGGAGTATTTTGCTTGTATCTTTTGGATCCATTTCAATTTGCAGGTAAAGGAGGCAATTGGAGAGAGGCGCATTGGTGGGGAGACTTGCCCTGACATCTCTTTTCGAGTCGGGGTTTTAACAAGGAGTGGTTACTTCGTTATGACTTTTCATTTCTCTTATTTTCCCCTTATCGGCAGATCTAAATCTTTTCTTGTCTTATTGGTTTTCCCTTCGTGTGGCAAGAAGAGAAGGTGCACTGGATCGTTGGGCAAAACGATTTCAACAAGATAATCTCCAAATTTCTCATTTTATTTATGAGGGAGCAATCCTCGTCATCCAGTAAGGCATCTACAAATTCCAAGTGAGTATCTCAACCAATTTCTCTCTATTTAGTTCTCTATGCATTTGTCATCAATAAAATTCACTGAAAACCCTAATTTAGTAACTAGGAAAATTCATCGAAGCATATTACACTTAGATTTTCATTTTTTGACAAATAGGATTTTGACGGCCATCATCCAACACCCCAATACCCTCGTAGGCATCACCCTTAGACACCATTTTCCCATTCAATTGAGGCACTAGTCTTTTATGCAAATCACTGTCCCACTCCATCGGTAGCGATTTTTTGAGTGTGATGTGTTTTGGTTTTGCTTGGATCTTTAACATTGTCATATCTTCTATACAAGCATCAAATCAAGTGTGTTAGAAGCTCGAATTCACATATCAAACGCCACCTAGGGCATCTCTCTAATTTACCATCTAAACCCCCCTAAGGTTTGAAGTTTGATCATTTACTAACACACAATCTCCTAGATCTTGTAATCAAATCTATAAGCCATTAAAATAAACATCTTGGGTAACTTAATCAACTTCTATAACCTTGTTAACTCAAGTGATCCTCTATTAGTGGCTTCATTCTTAGGTCTAGGGTTAGTAGTTATTCACCTTACGTATTCTTGGCCTACAATTTGATCTGGTGATTTAACTTTAGGTCTTTCCTTCTAGGATAGATCTGGGTCTCCCCCATTGTCACTTGGGCTTTAGTGGCATAAAGTGAAGGGTATCTCAACCGACATGACAACCAATCTATTATCTAAGGGTTGAGACACTCATAGATCACCTCTTGGTTTCTCGTCCCCTCTACTGTCCTGTACATGATATCTTTTGTGGGGCAACTACAAGTTATGTGATAACAATCTCAATTAAATAAATAACTTCTTATTAAAAATCTTAACAAAGAGTAACTACCTCATGGTATGCTATAATGGAGACTGTAAACATCCAAATAATGGCCACATATGTGTTTTGTCGAACCATTGACTAAAATATGCCTACATTCATGGATAAATTATTGTTGATACATTGATTATTCAATGTTGCTAACCATCTGATGGAATCTAACTTGTAGGGAATGCTATGATCTACAAGGACAAGTGATCACATTGATATACGGATAGATCGAAAGCGAAAAGCCTCTAGAAGCATGACTCACAAACCCAAAATAATCTCATGAAGAGATTTGGTAATTAAAAGCAGAAACTTCTACTAATGTCGACCTCTCAACTATGGAAAGCAGTTTCGTTCCAGTCTAAGTCATAGCAAATGGATTTTGGAGGACAAAATTTACTCAACCGATTTCTGAGAGACAGAGGGAGTTATCCCTCAAAGATCGGGATCTTGGTCTATTGCATCTGATGGAAACTTGATGAAGTCTTCCTAAGTCAAGAAAGAACAAATTTAAGATCCCAAGCAGATCGAGCATGATCACGGTGGCTACACTGATGACACTATTGTCTTGATTCAGACAACACAACTGAAGGATCCTTGATAAACTTGGTCATCACTAGGATGGATACTTACGTCGTATCTTTGGATGCCCAGTCTACATTCATGTGCCCAAGGATAAAAGGACGAAACTAGAACCTTCAGGCAAGAAGGGAACATTCATGGGATATAGTGAGTCTTCAAAGGCTTACAGAATATACATCCCATGATCGAGGCATATCGAAGTTAGTAGGGATGTGACCTTTCAAGAAGAGATGGCTATCTGAAAAAGGAAGAGAATATGAAATGGAGATCGATGATGATGAAGCGATGAGATCATCTCCACCTCTAGAAGTTAAGAGGGAGTCTGAAGAAAAGAATGAACCAATCGATCCCATTGATCCAGTTGAGCCAATTGATGCTCCCACAGATATGGCAGTAAGCCAGAAAAGACCTAGATGGGCACAACAGACATTGCAAGATGCAGAGGGGCACGGAGCTCCACAGAGAATACATCGAGAAAGCAAAATACCTAAGAGGTCTTGAGTTATGTAGCATTGATGAGTCACGACTCACGTCATTGAATCAAAACCTACCACGTACAAAGAAGCATCCATACACCAAGTTTGGAGGATGCCATGACGGAGGAGTTCCAATCCATCATGAAGAATGATGTATGGGAGGTTGTACCAAGACCTGAGGGGAATTCAGTAGTGACCTCCAAATGGCTTTTCAAGATTAAACACGAAGCAGATGGTAGTGTGGAAAAACACAACGCTAGATTTGTTGCCAGAGTATTCTTTCAAAAAGAGGGAATTGCCTATGATGAAACATTTGCTCCTGTGGCTCGATATACTTCCATCAGAACAATCATTGCTATTTCTTCAGCTATGGGATGGAAGCTGCATCCGATGGATGTAAAGACCGCCTTCCTCAATGGTATAATCGAGGAAGAAGTTTACATTGAACAACCATAAGGGTTTATTGTCCATAGGAAAGATTCTCACTTATGTAAGCTGAGAAAGGAATTATATAAACTTGTTGTCACATATATAGTAGCTAGGCTACTTTTGGTCATTAGCAATACTGAGCAGTTCTTTGAGCTAGTCCTTTACTATGAGGTCAGCATATGATGAGCCACCAGTTGATCATCTTCTAGTTTAAGCAGATCTAGAGTATTTAGATTAACAAGTTCTATGCCATGACTGAGCCTAATGACCCCAAATTCGATGATTGAGTTAGCCATTCTTTCATTGACCCAGAGCAAAGATTATTATAGTGCCCATGATATCTAGCAGCAGCAGTTGTTCTAGTGATCTTCAGATTGGTTTAAGATCCAGTGCAGGTATATGACCCAAGTAATGTTATGGTTTGTGCATATGGATTTTGATGTTGCTCTGTTACCATTTTTTAGCAGTGAGACTCAGTTGATATTGATTATATGTTGGCAATACTTTATCTTGGTTTACTTGGAATCTAAAGTATAAATGATCTAGTTGTTTTGACTATGAGATTCTTTTGTATACTCATTGGCCTTGTGCTACTCCTAGTATGGATTTGGTCATTTCCCTTTAGGGACATAGCTTGCTAGTCTTGGCACTATCTCCACTGTCTCCTTCCATCAGTTTCCTTCCCTTGTTGTTGATTAACCTTGACTTGTAACTTAACTAGTGGCATCTGGGATTTCCCCCACCTTCACCTCTATGTTGGAATAGGTCTCCATGTATAAATTGTGTCTCGTTGTTGGTTTATGTGATCTTTATAACAGGGAATGTCTACCTCTAGGTCTTGAACACAAGTAGTCATACCAAAGAAGTGTCTCTAGACACTAAGGCATCGTAGCTTAAAGTTATTCTAAATGGATGCCTTGCCAGCGTAATAACAATGTCTCTAGACATTACTGTAAATAAAAGTATACTAGCCAGTTGCCAAGAGATAAGCACTCATTCATTGAATGGTGTAAGGTTCATTTATCCCCACGGGATATCAGAGTGCGGCAATCCCAAGGAGGTTGAGCCTTTGTCATTTTTTGGAAGCCCAGAAGGCTTTCAAGGGCACCTGCTCTTGGAGGCTGACAAGTTAGTGATAAAAGAAAATAAAGTTGATGGCTAGATAAGATAAGATAAGATAATTTTATTAATGTCCACCAATGACCACAAAGTAGGTCAACGGGACTGTCGGTTACAATGATATGATATGCATGTGGGAGGATCAACCGATCTCCCGTAAAGAAAATACAATATAAAAGCATATAACAATACAAGTGAAATGGAGATAAAAGAGAAGATGTGTAAGGCGATATAGTCTGTAGCATGGGAGAGCGCTTGCTCCAGTTCCAACCCTGTAACCCTGCACAGGGGCGAAGGAGCCCGGGTGGGCAAGATCCAGGAGCCAAAGTAATCAAGGAGGGTCTAGTACTCCTAACATCCGAGGTTGAAGGAGGAGAACTGCGGGAATTGCAAGAGTGTTTGCTGCCTTGAACCAACACTGGTATGTGCGGGGCTTCCTCTGGAACAATGCTGGTGGGGTCTGTAAGGTCCCGAATGTTAGACACTGAGAGGGGGGGGTGAATCAATGCAAAGCAATATTAGAACTTTTCTTAACTTGTCACAATTAACTACTGCATAATCATTTCATAAACATCTTCCACTTCATCATTCACATATCATAAGCATTTGAATCATCACGAACCATAACACAAAAGAACACAACACCATATAATTTTGTAATTTTTTTGTATTAGTTTTGGTCCGGCTACAACCGTGAGGTAAAATTAGCACCTACTGATATGTAGAGCACCTACTTTGCATCCAGGACCCTGCCTGGTTTTCTTAGACCCTGCTAAAAAGGGTTTGAGGTATCCTAACCTCAAAAGCAAGACAAGCTTGCTTATACAATTAAAGTATACTTGTGTTACCATACTCATGTCATCATACACAAGCAATCTCTATCACATCATCAACGCTCCGCTCATCATCTCTGCTCATCATATCAACTCTGCTGTAACACTGCTCATCAGTCATCTTGTTCATTTGCTCACTGCTGCTCAACAACCTCTGTGCTCTAGTCACTGTCAAATCATCCTTGTAGATATCACTGCCACATCATCTTTCTGCTCATGTCATCACTGTCATATTAAAAATCAATACTACTGGTCATCTACTGCTGCAACACTCTTCTGCTCATCACTCTCATCATCTTCTTCACTTGTCACATCATCATCATGTCTTTTGCTAAAGGTATCACTGCCATACTGCTGTAGGTGTCAAACTGTCATCATCATCATTGTCATGTCTTCTTGTCACTAGGATGTTTCTTCAAGTCACTCTTCATTATACTTAGACTTAGACTGTGTATTGGCTGAGTGGAAGAGCCCAACACAAGTCCTAAATTGGTCTGTCAATACTAGAGCTGTCATCCACTCACCAAGTAAGGGCTGTCATCTTCTTAAGCTGTGCATCAACCTTGCTCTGTGTGTCACTCTCACTGTG
>LPNX010375948.1:429490-480778 GCA_001517045.1 Pseudotsuga menziesii
TCGCAGCTGGCCAAACTAGCTGCCATATACTCAGCCTCTGCAGTACTCAATGCAACAGACTTCTGCTTCCGACTGAACCATGACACTGCTGCCGAGCCCTACCCAATTTGAATCTGTATAGCCAACCAATCTGATCCCCTCTGACCTCTTGTAGTCCAAACCACAATCCACTGTCCTTGAAAGATAGCGTAACACATGTTTTGTAGCGACCCAATGCACACTCCTAGGCTCAACCATGAACTGGCTAAGAGTGTTCACTGCAAAACACATATCTGGCCGAGTGTTGACCAAATACATCAATGACTCGATCAGCTGACGGTACAAAGTAGGATCCACCAACTCTCCCTCAGAAGCATGAAGCTTCTTCCAGTTGGTGATCATAGGTGTCAACATAGGCCTGCAATCCTCCATCCTGAATCTCCTCAAAATATCAACCGCATACTTTCCCTGCCCCAAGAAAATATGTCCAGGCTCCTACCAAACCTCCAATCCCAAAAAATAATGCATCACCCAATATCAGTCATCTCGTACTCTGCTGCAAGATCCTTCTTGCAAGCTGCAATGGGTCTCTCTCTCCCTGTGACAAACAAGTCATCAACATATAGCAGAAGAACAAGCGGATCATCTCCAACAATGATGAAGTAGAGATTCGGATGTGCTTCACTCTTCTGAAACCCTATACTTAGCAAGTAAGAATCAATCCTGGAGTACCAAGCTCTTGGAGCTTGCTTCAGCTCGTAAAGGGCCTTCTTCAGCTTGCATACATGTGTCTCTCTGTCATGTATCTCAAAGCTCTGAGGTTGCTCGATGTAAATCACCTCCTGTATGATCGCATTGAGAAATGCGGTCTTCACATCCATCTGATGGATCTTCCAACCCATTTCCGCTGCAATGGAGATCAAGCTCTTGATAGAAGTATATCGAGCAACTAGCGCAAAAGTCTCATCATAATCAATGCCCTCAACCTGTGAAAACCCCCGCGCTACAAACCTGGATTTGTACTTCTCCACACTCCCATCTGTCGTATGCTTCAGCTTGTAAAGCCAACGAGAAGTCACCACTGACTTCCCCTCTGGTCTCAAAACAATCTCCCATACATCATTCTTCATGATGGAATGGTACTCATCCATCATGGCATCTCTCCATACCGAATGTTGGGAGGCCTCAAAAGTAGAAGGTTCAGAATCTCGAATACAAGCCACCAACACCATGCCCAATCTGTCAGGCATCTTGATGGATCTCACCTCACCCCTAGGTGTCCCAGCCTTTAAGGCATCCTTCAAGGTCTCCCGAAGCCACTTAGCCTGCTTCTTCCCTGAACGTTCTTCCCACACTGGCCTGTCCTCACCTGAAGAACTACCAGAGCTAGAAACCCCAGTCACATGTGAACCTGAAGCTGGTGTGCCAACACTAGGTGTACCCTGTAATCCTAATCCTGATCCTGATCTTGATCCCTTGTAAGGTGTACCTGTAATAGTAGACCCGTCACCTGTCCCCAAAAACCCTGCTGGTCTAACCACTGAACCTGGTGAACCTAAGCCAACACTCTGTGGTCTTGTAATCCCAAAAACCTATGATCCTGACTGCTGCGTAGATGGAACTTGTGCCACAACATGAGGTGCAGGGACCTGCTGCTCTCCTTGCTCTGACTCTCTTGACTTCCTGAAGGCCCGCTCCTCCTCAAACTTCACATCCCTTCTCACCACCACTTTCCTCTAAGAGGAAAGGTAAATACGGAAAGCCTTCGCAGTCTCATCATAGCCCACAAAGATGCCCTTCTCTGCAGTGAGCTCCAACTTTGTCCTCTTCTCTGAAGGGATATGAGAGTAAGTCAGACTACCAAATATACGAAAAGGGCCAACTTCAGGTTTCTTGCCTGAAAAGAACTGCTCAGATGTCATGTTCCCCACTGCACGATGGGGACTCTTGTTCTGAAGGTATACAACAGTGCTGCAAGCCTCGGCCCAGAGAAAGAAAGGAAGTGAATGGTCATGTAGCATAGCTCGGGCTGCTCCAACAATGGACCTGTTCTTCCTCTCGGCTACTCCATTCTGCTCTGGAGTATACGGAACTGTCAACTGTCTCCTGATCCCCTCCTGTCTACAAAATCCATCAAACTCCTTAGAGGTATACTCACCCCCATTATCTGATCTCAAGACTCGGATCTTCCTCCCTGTTTGGTTCTCCACAAGAGCTTTGAACTCTTGGAACCTCTGCAAGACTTCCTCAGACTTCTTGCTCTTCATAAAGTAGATCCAGGTCTTCCTGGAATGGTCATCAATGAATGTCACATAATACTCGTATCACTTCAGGGACACAAAAGGCATAGGTCTACATAAGTCTGAATGCATCAAGTCAAGAGTACCAGCTGACCTGCTATCACTACTCGAAAAAACAGTCTTGGTGTACTTTCCCAAAGCACACCCCCTGCACACATTGCTTTGCCCTGTGCTTAACTCTGATAAACCTATCACCATGTGCCTCAACAACCCTAAGGTTGGATGATGCAAGTGAGCCATCCTTCGATGCCAAAGCTCACACAACTCCCTGTTGCTGCTATGTGCCAAGGCATGCTGCCGCTGAAACAAGAGCCTATACAGTTTCCCACATCTCGCTCCAATGGCAACTGACGCAGATGGTCCTGCTATCTTGGGAAACATATGCACGTGTCCATCTAGGAAAGACACCCCAAGACCCTGATCCTCGATCATGGAAACTGACTCTAGGTTCTTCTTCAACCTAGGTACATACAATACATCCCGTAATACCATGGGACTCATGGACTCCCTCTGAAATGTAATGGTCCAACGTCCAATTGCACTGACTACTGAGTCATCTCCCAACACAACCTCCACATCTGTCTCTGCCTGTGAAAGCTCGGAGAACATCTCAGAAGCACCTGTCATGTGACTCGAGACTCCGCTATCTATGTACCAATTGCTGGAAGTAGATGCACTGTAAGAATGGTCTGTCACGCAAGAAAACTCCCTCTGTCTATCAACATCCGCACTGGTGAGAATGGATGCTCTCTCTCTTAATATGCCTAGTGCATAGTGAAAACTCACTCTGAAATCGTGCTGCAAAATCATCAATCTCAGCTGAAGCAACTGTCTGTTGCTTCTTCTTCTTCTTCTTCGGACCATCCTGCTCATATCCTTCTTATTCCCATCCTACTGCTGCTTGGCACCACCCTTCTTGGGACCCTTCTTGCTCATATCCTTCTTATGCCCATCCTGCTGCTGCTTGGCCCCACCCTTCTTGGGACCCTTCTTGCTCTTCTTCTTCCCTTTCGATGTCAATGCCACATCCTCCTCATCTCCTCTACTAGTAGAGCCACTGCACTACAAGAAACCCCTCTGAGTCTCCTCCTAAACAAAGTCATCACATACTCTGTCCCAAGATGGTAAGTTCTCTCTGGCCACCAACCCCTGAACAAACACAACCCAAGGTGCAGTCACCCGATTCAGGGTTGTCTGCACCAACTCATGAGCATCAATGGCCACCCCAACAGCTGCAAGATCATCTCTCACCTGAGAGATCCTAGTAAGATAAGTCATACATGCTTCTCCTTTGACCATCTTGACGTTCTTCAGCTTCTCTCTAAGCACCATCTTCCTGTTTTCATTAGTACTTGCAAACAAACCAGTCAAAGCAGTCCACATTTCATGCGCATGATCCTTCGTTGAAATGCGAGGAATAACATGGTCTTTAACAGTATCTAAGATTATCCCCATGGCTTTAATATCCTTCTTATTAAGGGCTGCAAGTAATACTGCATCAGTAGAAGCAGGAATAGTAATGGGATTTGTTGTAGTGTTTCTAACTACTTCTTCCCACACCTCATTTTCCTTCAGCACAAGTAAAATCCGGGCTTTCCATGAGACAAAGTTCGCTACCCCATCCAACCTATCCTCAGTTCTCAACCCCATGAAAGTCATTTTTCTCAAAGAACAAGTTTCAGCAAAATGTACTACTGTCACAAAGGTTTTTCTGAATTCTGGAAATGACTGATTCTCTACTAAAATTTAATTTTCTGCCACAACCAGCTCTGACACCATGTAGATTTTTGATAGTTTTTCAGCCACCGGTTTTAAGTAAAATTTATATCACAGTTTATGACATTCTAAGAAAAATAAAGTTCTGGAAATAAACAAAATTTTCAGACATAAAACACTACTGTAAAACAAACTTTTTCAGTGATAGGAAATAGAAATCAGCATGCCATTTAATCACACAGAACACTAGTATTTTCGGCCAATGGCCCTCGAAAAACGCACTAGGGGAAAACCAGTCAGAGAGAGAGATTTTATTATTTTCTTCAGGAAAAATCAGACAAGCATTTACAGTCAAAATCCAACTTATCTCACCCAGCAGACTGTCTCGTTTTCGGTGCACATGCTGCCTTGATTTTTGTGCATTACATTTCTCGAAAAACGTGCCAAAAACAGCAACAAACTCAGCCTCAATTTCTGTGTAAAATCAGCAAGATTCTGTCATCAATTTTCGTGCCAATCTCAGCATAAAATCCGTATTGTACGGACAACATTAAATGATGTCGTACACCTCGAAAATTGTGCCTGGAAATTACTGCATGCTTCCTCAAAATGTGTGCCAGTACCTTCCTCAATTTGTGCCCAACTTTGCCCTCGAAAACTATGTCGAATTCGTACAGTACGGTCTGTAATAAATGCAACCGTACAGCTCCTCGATTTATGTGCACAATAAATGCAGTCATACCACACTGTCTCAATTTTTGTGCCTGCAATAAATGAGGTCGTACAACTCCTCGAAACTCGTGCCCACAATAAATGCAGTCCATACAGCCTCAGGATTTGTGCAAATAATAAATGGTTGTCTCAGAAATCGTGCCCACCAAAAACCCTTCAGCAAGCTATCTCGATTTTCATGCCCTTCAGAACTCTTCTTCAGCTCTCTCTCGTTCACTCTCTCCAAAAGAATGAATTCATTTTTGCCTTTGCCTGCTTTTTGCTTCTCAACCCTAGGTAGGTGAAGAGGCATCTAATCGAATGGCTGGGAATGAATTAGATCAACGGTGGAAATTAAATGCACACTTTTTATTTCTAAAAAGTTAATTTCCCTGATCCACTTAATTTTATCAAAAAGTGACTTTAATGTTCTAAAGTCACATTAAATGCTTTTCAAGACATTTAATGCAAGTTCACTTTATTTCCCTTCACTAGGTGACTAAAGGCTAAAGTCACCTAGGGGAACACTTCTTTAGGTACAAAACTAACAAAACCTAGGGGTTTTATGTTTATTCCAAAGTGAGTTTTATGTTTTATAGCTCGTCGCAAACCAAAACCTACAGATCTACGAAATGAGGGTTTTATAATTATGGAAATGATGGGCAATGCATGCAGAAAATAAAAGGAGGAGAAATTACCTGTGAGACATACCTAGATCTTGTAGATGACTTTAGAAATGATGAAGAATGCCACTTTCCTGCCAAAATGAGCCTTTTCAGAGAAGATCTTGTTGTAGTTGAGCCACAGCCAGTCACCCTAGCGCCTCCTTCAACCCACCAGATCCAAGAAAATCAAATGATAATGCAAACGAATGAGATTTGCAGAATACGAAAAAGATAGGAAGTAAAAAATCATAGAGAAAGAGATACTCCTTGAACCGAACACCTAAGAGTCGGGACGATGGCCAGTTTCCCCACAAAAAATGCCATCTCTCTCTCCTAACATGCCTCTTCTCCTACAGATAAAGTGGGTAAGGGAAAAAATGCAAGATGTATTCTGAATAAGATTCAGTATAGAAGAGTAACAATGTCAATCATCATATCACCAAATCAATCACAAGATACACAGAAGAATAATCCCAGACAAAATTATCTTTATTCAAATTCTGGTGCCAAAGCTCATGAATACAATGAGGGGGTCACCTCTCTTAAATAGTTTGAGAGAGACGTAAACCCTAACTTACTTTTGCATCCAACGATTAAGATTAAAACATCATCTACGATGGAGATCAACAATCAATAGATCATTGCATGGATCAAGTGACTAAGTCAAAGAGGGGCCGCGCTTTACTCAAGGACGCCTATCCTAGGTGAAAGTCACAATATAACATAAGATGTGACATGATAGTACATAGGAGGGGGTCACCAGGGGCTTAATTCACCCTGGGTCCCTTTACAACTTCAAATCATATGATATAACAATACAATACATCATTAGCCAAGTAGAAGGGGCGCTCCTTAGGGGGCTTTCCTCACTGGCTGAGCCAAGATAAAAATAATTCGTACAACTGCTAACTGAAAATTGTTGGAGGACTGTCTGGTATGCTGAGACACATCATCTGTCAAAACTCCAAGCCATTTCAATGATTTCTCTAGTTCATTTTTGCTGGTACAATATCTGGAAAATGATAAATCCGCCATAACTTTGTCCATGGTGCAAACTGGGGGCAAACTAACTGCTTTGGATGATCTGGAGACATAGAAGAATGGTATAAGTTACTACTCATACCCCTTGGAACACTGCTTTGCTCTAGGAGAACCAATCATACTTCGATCTAGAATAAAATTTGATCATTTGACCAATAATTAAATAATAATAATCACTTATCAGGAAAACCGAGGCTAAACTATGAAAACTGAAACCGCGGTATTAGTCATGGGCATGTCTGGAACAAATATAGACCAGGTTGCATTTTGAGTCACTGCCTTGGGAACCGTGCTCGACTTGGTCAAACTGGGTTGACCAGGTCAGTTCCTAAACTGAAGGTGAGAAATTGTATCAATATGATCCTGTAAGCAGCCAAGGTAAGAAATGCTCCAACAATGTATATCAAAAGCAAGCGTAAATCAGTTATTCATAATCATGGTGACAAATAATAGTAAGATGTACCTGTGCTTCTGAAGAACCTTGGAACTTTTCTGGAAGTTTGCTTGTCCATGCCATACTTACAAAGAGTAAACAATGTGCTACTGCTAGGTGAGGATGGACAACAAGGATAAGGCAAAGGGAAATGACTTTTGGCTAACTTTGACTTTGTGATTTATCCAAAAAATGACAAGTACACACAACCAAAGTGACATATGCATGATAGATAGAACAATAGGGAATGGTGGTGTCTCACAAGTGGATGAGCTGATCTGAAAAGTGTTGATTCAACCTTAACAACATGTCTACGACTCATATCCAAGCTAAGAATCAAGCTCCGAGAGAATCTTTTCTAATACCCCTGCGTTGAGTACACAAGAAACTGTAGTGAAGAGATCCTAGGGGACACTTAGAATTAGTTGTCCCTTACTCCATCTCACATCAAAACCCGTAGGATCTGTGAGGAATTAATCATTACATTTCAATCAAATGGCCAACAGTCTTTAGATTTAGCATTTGTTTATCCATTGCTTTATTTGGGCCTTTAACAATTTCACTTTATAGCCTTTTTAATTTGTGTCTAAACTTTAAAGACACAGTTTGCAATTTCATTTGCAGGCTTTCATTTCATAACATATAACATATAGCTCATAATGCATGTCATGATGGTAGACATATTGCTTCAAGTCTTAGCTGACAACTTCTCAGGAAACTAGGGGGAATTTCCACAGTCAGGACCAAACATCAGGGGCAACTGACCGGAGAGGTCAAGGCTTCAAAACCCAACTCGCCTAAGCTCAAGAACCAACACCAGTGGATTCTCTTGGCCCAGAAGGATCAAGACTTCGGCAAGTTTTGTCGCACAACTCAGAGCCGAGACACAAACCAACTGTTATCACCAACCTTGTAGTTGCCTATGTAAGGTGGATGTAGGATGGATGGTAGAGGGGAAAGCAACTAATGAGGTGGAACCAAGACTGCCTAGACTCCCAAATGGATGGTTGTCACGCCAATCAAGGCAGTCTTCGCTTTATGTTATCTAACTCCAAGACAACAACAGGGGAGACCCAAATCTACTCCTGACAGGAGAGATCAGACCTAGACACCCGATCAAATCAAGTATGGCTTGAGGTACGTAAGGTGTAAGGTAATTGAAAACCCTAGATCTATGGATGATAATACTAAGTGGACTTGGGCTTTGGATGACAGCTTCATTCTTATGAGGGTTGATCCAAAGTGAAATACAAGTGACCTATAGGGGTAATACTAGCTCTAGGGTTGAGGTACTAGCAACTGATGAAGATAACCGCCGTCTTGGGAAACGTAACTAAGACAGGGGGAGTAAGGACAGAGTTGGGACTGTTTAGTACCAAAGGGATAGACTCAGTGAGAGATATGACAATGTCAGATTACCTGAGTCATCAAGGAGCAGTCAACTTTCAGGGGAAAGAGGTCAAAAGAGGGCTAGCGCTATGATTGGAGATCAGTGCTTGTTGAGCCTCGAGTAATGGAGTCAGTATCAGCATAGCGTTTAAGTGAACCCACCTGGGATATGCCCTGATCCATGGACCCAAAAAAGTGTTTGGCCCAGAAGATTCGGGTTACAGGGAAACCAACAAAAGGAGAGCTAGCGCTAGGGCTTGGAGAGGCAAATCTGCAGATCTAGGACAACCAGGAGACTATCAGCTCAACGTTGGAGAGGAGATGAGATCAGAATGGCCTGATCTACAAACCCAAGACAAAAAAATTCAAGGAAAATCAGATCTTGAAAACTCAAAATCTAATGAGGTAAGCTAGGATGCTGAAAGTCAGTTTTTCAGATCTAGGGCTACCTAGTAGCAACCAACTCAGCGTTGAGGGTGTTCTGGAATGAAGGACACCTGATCTACAAACCCACGTGATTGTTTTCCGGAAAAAGTCAAAATTTCAGTAGGGCGCTAGGGTTTGAGCAATCAAAAAGTCAAATCTAGGGAAAACCAGTCACAATGTCGACAGCGTCGAGGATGATTTAGTGAGAGGAATGCCCGCTCTACAAAACTCAGAAATGGTTTGTTCAAAGATCAAGCGGTTCCCCAATTAAGTATTTTTTGGATTTTTATTATTTAGGAGTTTTTCAGAAAATTTGAAGAAAAACAAGTACAATGGATTGAGATCTGAAAAAGAAGAGACTGACCTGTTAGATTTTACCTGGAAATGCTTATAGATGCCTTTGATGATGATGATCCCCGCCGTCCCGATCAATTCTGGAAGATCTGAGTGAGTTCTAGGACCAATATTATGCTCCAAGTGACCAATGTGCCCCCTTATCCTGCACAAGCAAACGTTAACAGTATCAGATTTGTTGTACCACGAAAAAAAAGGCTAGATCTACAGAAAAGTAACAAGATGTAATCATAGATGACAATGAAGCTAATGAAAACCCCCTGATACAAGACGAAGACAATCCGAGCGAGTTGAGGTCCCCCTGCAAAAATGCTCCAGCTGAAACTGCCCTCTTGTAGACAAGACAAAGATCCCGAAAAAAGGTATAGATCTCACAAAATATTTTGAATGCTAGGAAGCAAGAGATTTTCCAATCACCACCGAAGAACATCAGATGCAAAGCAAATCCAGAAAATATCCACAAAAAAATCTCTCTATTAATCAGATCCAAAAGCCAAAGACCCCTTACAAATGAGAAGCTCTCTCCTTTAAATAGAAATGAGAGAACCAAAATCCTAACCACTTTCAAATCTTTATGGGTGATTTAGTCCACTTTCAAAACCCTAACATGCAATACATGGATCAATACAACCATAAAGTACGAAAGTGGACTAAATCACCCATAAAGAGAGTATCCCACTCAACAAGAAATAAATGAAGCACATGGTGGGTCCATGGGGTGTTAACTAACTCCCTCTCGGTGCCCCATGGCACAATAAAATAATATAATATTTTAACATTTTGACTTTGTGCCTCCTTGAGGAAATCGTGAGCCTCCCAAAAGCTCCATAAAATAATATAAAAATGCCCAAAAAATAAGTGTGGGCCCAATCAAGTGTTGCAACTGCTGGAGAAGGTGTGGAGGACATCACTCTCATCATCATGACTCATCCCATGTCATTTCCTTGCCTCAGTAGCCTAAATCGATTTCTTCAATAGCCATTTAATCATTTTTTAATCTGCCTCGAAAAATGTGAACCTGCCAAAACAGTCTCCTAAGGTGCCTGCATTGTCCAACTAAGCCCACCATGCTCTCTGGGATGGGGGTACTATGGTACAATCAAGTGGCCGCACCCCCTATGCCCCATACAACGCCTTAGGAGATCCAAATAAAACATCTCCTTGCTCAAACACATCATCCTGTGAAGGAAAACTACATCAGAAAGGTAAAATGAGCCTGATCATCTCTATAAGTGCCCGAAACTGAAAAGAAGCTATGTCATTAGACTCAGAGAGTCCAAATCCATCTAGGGTGTATACTCATACCCTTTCCAGGTCTCTGCCTGATCATCAACAATATCCAATAGACAATATAATCACCTGTAAATAATATAACTCAGACTATCATCCATCTGCTGCAAGTGCTATAAGGCTAAGACATGCTCTACAAATCATTTAAGCAACAATCACAAACAGTAGCAGTCATCTCACTGGCTGTACATCAACCAAATACATGTATAGGGTTTTATTTATTATTACTCAAAACAGACTTTGAGGACTATACTCACTTCATAGTTGTAGTCAATTTGCTAGTGAAGGGTGAAGGCTGAATTTGACAAGGCTAGGGCAAAGGATGGCTTCCTACTTAACATCATGAAACTTTGGATATGGAAGGGGAATACTCACTATAACCACCTGCCGGACAAAGAACAACACAAGGAATGGCGGTGCCTCACAAATGGTTGAGTTGTTCAGAGAGTGCTTATTCAACTTAGGCATCATGTCTACATCAAGTCTGACCCAAGTTCATTAGGACCATCAATTTTATTACCATGGCCTTTTTGGCCTATATGACCCTTTGGGACTTTACCAGTGCTTGAAAGCACAGCTAATCGCAGCTTTCATCCGGGACATATTCAAATTTATAAGGTTAGCAATATTTGGATATAGCATATATTTAACCATTGCTTTTGGGACCTTTTCTTATACCCTTCAAGGAGTATTTTAGCATTTCATTGCTCTTGCCCTTTTTTCACATATGTTAAGAAACACAGTTTTAGCATTTTCATTTTCCATGGGCGAATGTATAAACATTTCCAATACAAGTAGTACATGAGCTTTCAGTTTTAGCCAACAACATCTCAAGTGACCAGGGGGAGTTCTTCACAGTGCCAAACATCGGGACAATCGACCAGAATGATTTAGGCATACAATCCAACTCACCAAAGGCAAGTTTTGTCACCAACTTAAAGCCGAGACACAATATAAAGAAGGAGGTCTGTCCAACAAAGGTTTTAGCGGGGAAAGGTCCTCGATGCCACAAGTCAAGTAGTTAGTCGAGTTAAAACAAAACTGGAAGGTAATGGATGGGTGGAGACAGTGAATGATGAAGCCAACACTAACAAGCCAAAACAATGGTGGGAATGACTACCTCTATTCTCCCTAAGGAGGGTAAAACCAATGAGTATAGATCAAGAACTTCCAAGTCTAAGTAGGGACATCAATATATAATACAAAATACATCCAAGTCCATATAATTATGACCACCAGATCATGACACTACATGTTAATACATGTCACAAGGATGAGTATAAGTGCAATGATAACCATAACACAATATAGTAAAAGTTGAGTCATAATCATGCATATAATCCATCTAAACCATCATCAGTCCAATGAGAAAGTACTGATATGAATCTGGGCATCAATAACTGCTCTGTAAATGACTAAATAGCTACATCAGTCCTCAAATTTGAGTGTCCTGAGACTCAGTCCTGACATGGGAGAGTACAATAGTCCACGAATAAAATAATGATCTGACAAAACTGCTCATCTCAACATCTCATATGTAAGAGATCTGGTTAAAAAATGTACTATATCTGAAAAATAGAATATGGTAGCCCGACTAGTATATATGTGATAACATCTGGCTCCAACTGGGACAAGTGCTCTGCTGAAAAAAGCGCTTGAGAACCTTAGAATCTCTGGTCCTTGTACTCTGCTTCTTGTATCCTCGATCAATCCATCCAGCTCTTGCAACCACTACCAAAAATGTCACTGACCACCTACAGCATGTCCAAAGCTATACCAAACTCACAGACCGGTCGTCAGAACGATATGTGGATAAGATATGAAATATTGAAAATAAAGATGCATGAAACTGAAAAGCAGAAAATAAATCTAATCTATAACCATAACTTTCAATAAAAGCTTGATTTTTATTTTGCAGAAATCGAAACTACACTAAGAGCTTCAAAGGTGAGCTTCAAACAATGATGCAAGATTCTATACTACTGCCGAGAAAGGCTTATTCAAGTCCTATCTACTCTACTCTAACCAAGCAAGAAAGGATTGAAGGCTAAGTGAGGTCGGGAATGTATCCCCTCAGATCCCTCTGGTTAACAGGAAGCAAAATCTGTCGCCCAGTACTAGTAACAAGAAAGCATATGTCACCAACGCAACGCTCAACGGAAAAGGGTCCAACGCAAAGGTCATTAGCTTGCCCTGATCGGAAATGCAGTAAGTGGTTCTGGATAAGGACTTGACTTCCGGTGGGAAATCTATTCTTATTTACTGATTCGGGGACCACTTCAATGTTCTGTATAGGCATGGGATGGACATCAACGAGGTTTCGTGGTTGCGGGGTGACAATCCTTGAGCTCCTCCTGGAAGGAACTACATCAAATCTGGGTGGACCACCATCAATGGGAATAGCTATGCTGCCAACTAGGATCTCTCTAATCTCTCTCCTTATCCCCTGGGTACTTGTACTAGGCCTATCATCATGAGGAGGCATCACATGTTTGATAGTTTCTCCCACAGTCCAAAAGTCTCTATCTTCTTCTTCCAAAGGATGGGGCATATGGGATATAACAGTACTATGGCTAAAGCCTTCCCCTGTAGGAAGATGAATATGCATACCCTCTAGCTCGGTTGGGCCTACTTCAAACTGAGATGCAACAAGACTAGGAATGTGAGACAAATCATGACTGCGAAGACTGGATGGCTCAGGAGGCAGGGGAAAATTAGGGATAAGAGGATATGCTGATAAGGCATTATTTGGTGTAGCTGAAGGAGTCTGAAATATAGCAAGATTGTTAAGATTAAAATCTTCTTCAGGTGCATCGTTTATTAAAGCATCCTCTTGCCAACTTAGAGAGTTATCATGGACTTGAATTAGGTTACCATCTTCCAAAGATAAATGAGATAATGACCCAGCAACATCAGAAACACGAGTGCTACTAACTTAATCATCAGCATCTACCACACTAGCTAACTCAAGATGGTTTGCCCATGGGTAAATAGGTTCAAGTCCTTGGCTTTCTCTCTGTCTATTATGGTCAATTAAAGTGATCCATTCATTCACTCTATGAGGGATTCTTCATGTATGCCTAGCATCATCAACTTCAATTATTGCATTGTTTTGCTCGTGATCCTGAAGTTGGTTCTCATTTATTCTTAATTCCTCTAATTCCTCTGAGCATTCACCTCCAAGCATTTCCAAGTTAATCATCCCGGCATGTTCAGTTATTTGATTTTCTTCCGAAGATGAAACAGAATCTTCCATTGCCATAAACATGTTTTCAGGCTGCATGTATTCCCCTACTTCATTTGCATCTTCCACAATATGGGCCTTAGCATTATTCAACAATTCTTCCCCATATGTGTTTTTAATTCCTTCCTCAAAAATCTCCAAATGTTTTTCATAGCAAGGTTCCCTATTGATCCTAAGCAGAGCACCGTCAGAGTTTGGGACACAAAGGTATGATAAATCCATCATGAGGTATCCACCTAAACCAGCAGCCCACTTTCTAGACAAAAGCATTCCATATGTTGGGGGCAAGTCAATAACAACTACATCCATCATAGTGGAGATGTCTAAGCATGCAAACAGATCAGCTCTAAGGTTCTTGATCAAGCCATAGGATGGCACTCGCCTGGAGTCTATGCCACAAACATTTCCATAAGGCCTAGTCACATCCAATCCCATTTCCTTCATGACATGCAAAGGCATTACATTCATAGCTGCTCCAGAATCCAACATGCAATTATGCAGGAGCATATTCTGAATGTGTAAGGTTAGGTAAAAGGCAGGGTGACCACCGTTCTTTCTCTCGTAGATAGTAGATTGGATGTCAACAGGTGGATCCTTTTCATCTTTGCTAAGTTGTATCCTACTAGGGCTCTGTATGTGACTGGATTCTAAGGCAATCTCAGGGGTCTTGTCTTGGCCAATGCCATCAAAGAACTACTCTACTTGGCTTCTTACAGAGGGTACATTCATCAACTCAGTGATAGGGATATTACACATTATCTTACTTAACTCTTTCTCTATGTCAATATTCAAATTCAAATCTCCTAAGGCAAGATCTTCTTCTTTCTTATTATCTTCATTAATTGCTTTGTGTTTGTCTAAGAAAGAAGGTTGGGGATCCACTCTTCATTTATAGATTCTAACTTGTGGTTGCTCTTTCATTTCAGGGGTGTTTATTGCAAAACATGAAGGATCAGGCTCATCAACAACATCCTCTTCCTGCTCCTCAAGTTCTTCTTGGAGAATTTTTCCAAACCCATCATCAAAAGATAAATCATTCATGAAATTGATGTTGTTTGGTTGGTCATCAGGGTTGCCAGTGTTTGATAGCTCTTCATCATTCTCATCACACAAATTAAAATTCTTCCTTTCAAGATTCTCTGGATACTCAGGTCTTCTTTAGTTGGGATTTCTCTCAAGGCCCCTATTGTTGTTCCAGTAGGGTTCAGGGCCATAAGGATTTCTGTCTCTCAGGATCGTGAAAACTAGCTACACTCTTGGTTAGGACAGTTAGTTGTTTCATCATCTCTTGCATGGTTTCTAACGTGTCATTTTATTCTTTTGGTTCACTCACAGGTTCCTTGGGCTTTCGAAGCTTAGGGTCAGATCTAAAAGTGGACGGGGCATAATGATTGAATAAGTTTTGCTTACCTATAGATCCTGCATGCTGCTCAACCATCTTTGCATTGAATTGGGCAGTCTTCAAGTCATTTGGGTTCTTATTCTTTAAGTTGAAACCCAACCAACCATTAAAAGCATTCAAATAAGGAATAACAATTGCTTGGTCCTTAGGTCTAATTTCATCTGGGATATTTCCTACAGTCTTGTCAAATCTTAGGTTAAACACATGGACTGTTTCATTCTCCCTCTTCTTTATGTCAAACAATTGATGCTAGAGGAATTTCCCATCCAACTTGTGAGACCAATCACTATTAAGCTTTGTGAAGAAGTTGTCATATCCATTGATGGATGCAGCAGGTAATCTATCAAACCACTTCCGCACATCTCCTTCCAGAGAATGCAGAAGGCCTCTCATGAATATATCTTCATCAAACAGCTCCATATGCTTCCATATGATCCCAGACTTTGTCAATGTGGTCTTCAATGGAGGTAGCTGACACTCCATCAAACTTAGGAACCTTTTCAAAATACTTATCAGGCATGTCATGCAGGGCCCCTTGAATCAAGGAGAAATCTAAAGGAGATGCCTTGGCCTTCCTTCCAAAAATCCTAGGGTTTTGCGGAGGAGGAGCATTCTAATTTCCACTAGTGTTTGTTCCGGTCATTGGGCTAGATGAGGTTGAAGGAGATCCCACAAGATGACTTGGGCAAACAATGGGGCTGGATACCTGCCTATTTTTCCTTGTGTAAGTTATAGGGATTCCTTTAGGGTTTATGGGACGTTCTAGGAACTTAAGATTAATACGTTGGGTACTGTCCTCAGTGGAGTCATAGGGTGGAGTCGCCAGGTAAACCACACAAGTAATTAACCAATAAAAGATATGTCGTAGGGAAAGGTGAGATATGTTGAACCAAGGTAGGCCTCCACCTCCCATGCAATGGCACCAAAATGTTATCAACAACCTTGTAGTTGCCTGTGTGAGGTGGATCTAAGATGGATGGTAGAGGGGCAAGCAACTAATGAGGTGGAACCAAGACTGCATAGACTCCCAAATGGATGGTTGTCACGCCACTCAAGGTAGTCCTTGCTTTATGTTATCTAGTGAAGACCTAGACACCAGATCATATCAAGTGTGGCTTGAGGTACATAAGGTGTAAGGTAATTGGAAACCCTAGATCTATGGATCATAATACTAAGTGGACTTCGCCTTTAGATGAGGGCTTCAGTCTTATGAGGGTTGATCCGAAGTGAAATACAAGTGACCTATAGGGGTAATACTAGCTCTAGGGTTGAGGTACTAGAGACTGATGAAGATAACCGTTGTCTTGGGAAACGTAACTAAGACAGGGTGAGTAAGGAAAGAGTTGGGACTGTCTAGTACCAAAGGGATAGACTCAGTGAGAGATATGACTATGTCAGATTACTTGAGTCATCAAGGAGCAATCAACTTTCAAGGGAAAGAGGTCAAAAGAGGGCTAGTGCTATGCTTGGAGATCAGTGCTTGTTGAGCCTTGGGTAATGGAGTCAGTATCATCACAGTGTTTAAGTGAACCCACCTAGGATATGCCCTGATCCATGGACCCAGAAAAGTGTTTGGCCCAGAAGATTCAGGTTACAAGGAAACTAGCAGGAGGGCTAGCGCTAGGGCTTGGAGAGGCAAATCTGCAGATCTAGGACAACCAACAGACTATCAGCTCAGCGTTGGAGAGGGGATGAGATCAGAATGGCTCGATCTACAAACCTAACTCAAAAAAATTTCAGGAAAAATTAGATCTTGAAAAGTCAAAATCTGATGAGGGAAGCTAGGATGCTGAAAGTCAGTTTTTCAGATCTAGGGCTACCTGGCAGGAACTAGCTCAGCGTTGGGGTTTGAGCAGTCAGAAAGTCAGATCTAGGGCAAACCAATCACAATTTGGATAGCGTTGAGGATGATTTACTGAGAGGGATGCCCGATCTACAAAACCCAGAAATGGTTTGTTCAAAGATCAAGCGGTTTCCCGATTAAGTATTTTTTTGGATTTTTATTATTTAGGAGTTTTTCAAAAAATTTGAAGAAAAGCAGGTTCAATGGATTGAGATTTAAAAGAAAAGAGACTTACCTATTAGATTTTACCTAGAAATGCTTGTAGATGCCTTTGATGATGATGATCCCCGCCATCCCGATCAATTCTGGAAGATCTGAGTGAGTTCTAGGACCAACGTTATGCTCCAAGAGACCAATGCGCCCCCTTATCCTGCACAAGCAAACGCCAATAGTATCAGATTTGTTGTACCATGAAAGAAAAAGCTAGATCTACAGAAAAGTAACAAGATGTAATCATAGATCACAATGAAGCTAATGAAAACCCCCTGATACAAGATGAAGACAATCCGAGCGAGTTGAGGTCCCCCTGCAAAAATGCTCCAGCTAAAACCGCCCTCTTGTAGACAAGACAAAGATCCCGAAAAAAGGTATAGATATCACAAAATATTCTGAATGCTAGGAAGCAAGAGATTTTCCAATCACCACCGAAGAACATCAGATGCAAAGCAGATCCAAAAAATATCCACAAAAAAATCTCTCTATTAATCAGATTCAAGAGCCAAAGACCCCTTACAAATGAGAAGCTCTCTCCTTTAAATAGAAATGAGAGAACCAAATTCCTAACCTCTTTCAAAACGAGTGGCTAAGATTAAAAGATATAAATGTTCTAATCTATGAAACCGGATTCGTCCAAAAGGGCCTGCGTGTCCCGTGTCCGCGTGTCGGACACGGACACGCTGACAAAACGTGTCCGACACGTCTTTGCAGCGTGTCCTGTTTTTGGACACGCGTGTCCGAGCGTGTCCTGTTTTCGGACACGCGTGTCTGAGGACTGTCAGTGCGTGTCCGGAAAACAGGACACTTTTTCCACTAAAAAAATGCCCAGAATTGCTTTAAATCAAAATTTTCACTTTCTTTTTATCATTTGCAAGTGTAGAGAGGGTTCTAAAGTGTGTTTGGTGTGCAGATGAAGAAGATTTGAAGGATTTAAATGTGTAATTACTAATGTTCAATGTGCATTGATTTTGATTTCTATTGAATATTTGTAAAAAATTGGATCTATATGTCTATATTTTTAATATATATAATATTTAAATATATATATATATAACATGTCCTACGTGTCCTGATTTCCGGGGTCACCGTGCCCGTGTCGGACACTCGAATCCCCGTGTCCTTCGTGTCCCGTGTCCCCGTGTCAGGTGACTTAGGTTCTAATCAATGGTTGAGATGAGCTCAACAGACAATACATGGATCAATATAACCATAAAGTACCGAAGAGGACTAAATCACCCAGAATGAGGGTACCCCACTCAACAAGAAATAAATGAAGCACATGGTGGGTCCATGGGGTGTTAACTAATTCCCTTTGGGTGCCCCATGGCACAATAAAATAATATAATATTTTAATTTTTTGACTTTGTGCCTCCTTGAGGAAATCGTGAGCCTCCCAAAAGCTCCAGAAAATAATATAAAAATGCCCAAAAAATAGGTGTGGGCCCAATCAGGTGTTGCAACTGATGGAGAAGGTGCAGAGGACATCACTCTCATCATCATGACTCATCCCATGTCATTTTCTTGCCTCAATAGCCTAAATCGATTTCTTCAATAGCCATTTAATCATTTTTTAATCTGCCTTGAAAAATGTGAACCTGCCAAAATAGCCTCCTAGGGTGCCTACGTTGTCCAACTGAGCTTACCAGGCTCTCTGGGATGGGGGTAGTATGGTATAATCAAGTGGCTGCACCCCCTATGCCCCATACAACGCCCTATGAGATCCAAATAAAACATCTCCCTGCTCAAACACATCATCCTGTGAAGGAAACCTGCATCAGAAAGGTAAAATGAGCCTGATCATCCTTGTAAGTTCCCGGAACTGAAAATAAGCTATCTCATTAGACTTAGAGAGTCCAAATCCATCTAGGGTGTATACTCATACCCTTTCCAATTCTCCGCCTAATCATCAACAATATCCAATAGATAATATAATCACCTGTAAATGACCAGATACCAATAATATAACTCAAACTATCATCCATCTGTTACAAGTGCTATAAGGCTAAAACATGCTCTACAAATCATTTAAGCAACAATCACAACAAGTAGCAGTCATCTCACTGGCGGTACATCAACCAAATACATATATAGGGTTTTATTTATTATTACTCAGACCAAACTTTCAGGACTATACTCACTTCATAGTTGTAGTCATTTTGCTAGTGAAGGGTAAAGGCTGAATTTGACAAGGCTAGAGCAAAGGATGGCTTCCAACTTAACATCATGAAACTTTGGATATGGAAGGGGAATACTCACTATAACCACTTGTCGAACAAACAACAACACAAGGAATGGCGGTGCCTCACAAATGGTTGAGTTGTTCAGAGAGTGTTTATTCAACTTAGGCATCATGTCTACATCAACTCTGATCCAAGTTCATTAGGACATCAATTTTATTTCCATGGCCTTTTTGGCCTATATGACCCTTTGGGACTTCACCAGTGCTTAAAAGCACAGCTAATCACAGCTTTCATCCAGGACATATTCAAATTTATACGGTCAGCAATATTTGGATATAGCATATATTTAACCATTGCTTTTGGGACCTTTTATTATACCCTTCAAGGAGTATTTTAGCATTTCATTGCTCTTGCCCTTTTTTCACATATGTTAAGAAACAAAGTTTTAGCATTTTCATTTTCCATGGGCGCATATATAAACATTTCAAATAAAAGTAGTACATGAGCTTTTAGTTTTAGCCAACAACATCTCAAGTGACCAGGGGAGGTTCTTCACAGTGTCAAACATCGGGACAACCGACCAGAATGATTTAGGAATACGATCCAACTCACCAAAGGCAAGTTCTGTCACCAACTCAGAGCCGAGACACAATATAAACAAGCAGGTTTGTCCAACAAAGGTTCTAGTAGGGAAAGGTCCTCCATGCCACAAGTCAAGTGGTTAGTCAGGTGAAAACAAAACTGGAAGGTAATGGATGGGTGGAGACAGTGAATGATGAAGCCAACACTAGCAAGCCAAAACAATGGTGGGAATGACTACCTGTATTCTCCCTAAGGAGGGTAAAACCAATGAGTATAGATCAGGAACTTCCAAGTCTAAGTAGGGACATCAATATATAATACAAAATACATCCAAGTATAATTATGACCACCAGATCATGACACTACATGTTAATACATGTCACAAAGATGAGAATAAGAGCAATGATAACCATAACACAATATAGTAAAAGTTGAGTCATAATCATGCATACAATCCATTTGAACCATCATCTGTCCAATGAGAAAGTACTGATATGAATCTGGGCATCAATAACTGCTCTATAAATGACTAAATGGCTACATCAGTCCTCAAATTTGAGTGTCCTGAGACTCAATCCTGACATAGGAGAGTACAATAGTCCATGAATAAAATAATGATCCGACAAAACTGCTCATCTCAGCATCTCATATGTAAGAGATCTAGCTGAAAAATGTATTGTATCTGAAAAATAGAATATGGTAGCCCGACTACTATATATGTGATAACACCAACATGGGATCCATCATGCATAGAGGTCAAGATGGGGAAAAGATCTTCAATCTCACAAGTCTCAAAAAGTTTGAGTCACAGGGTAAGTTTATAATGGATGAAACTGGATGGACGGGGGAAAACGATAAATGGAACCAACCTAGCGCTAATGTCTACTATTTGTACAAGCATGGCATGAGCAACAACCTTCACATCAAGTCCTTTGATTAGTCATAACACAGGTTAAAGCAACAATAGATATAAGCATAGGTCACCATAATCATCCTAACCTGATAAGCATAGGTGTCTAACATACATCATAGAGCAAAATCAAACCAAGGAAGTATATACCTAATCTCACCAAATATACATGTCTCCAACTGATAAGCCCCTCTATAACTGTGTGTACCAACTTGGATCTGCTGCTCAACTCCAATGAACTAGATCATCACCAAAAGCATCTCAATGGACTCCTGAATCTCAGTCCTGGCAAAGAAAATCTGATGAACAAGGCTCTAGGATGGCTGAAGTTGTAAAGATCCATGCTAATACCCCATGTGAAAAATAGCCCGGAATAGGATAAGAGACAAGTCTGTATGTTGCATCATGGTAGCCCAACTACAGAATGTATATATGATAACAGATGCATTACTTCTTGGGATTAGAAGTATGGCAGAGGCAAAAGGAAATTTTCCTAAGTCAAGGAAAATACACCATTGATATTTTGAAGAGATTCGGGATGTTGGACTGCAAGTGCATGGCTACCCCAATGGATGCAAATTTCAAGAAGATGAAGAAGTCTACTTCAAATTCTGATATGATTGATCCCGCCATGTATCGCCAGTTGATTGGCTCGCTCTTTGATGTATCTGACAAACACCAGACCAGATATATGTTTTGCTGTGAATACTCTCAGCCAGTTTATGAGTGATCTGAGGCAGATTCACTGGGTTTCTGCAAAACATGTTCTCCGATACTTACATAACATTATGGGATATGGTCTAAGATATGCTTAAGGAAGTGATATGATATTGCAAGGATTTTCTAACTCAGATTGGGTTGGGTGTGTTGCAGATAGGAAGAGGACTACCAGATGTTGCTTCAAATTGGGCTCTACAGTGATTCTCTGGTGTAGCAGGAAGCAGACCTTAGTACCACTTAGCACCGTAGAGGCCAAGTATATGGCTGGCAATACATCAGCTCGAGAAGCACTATGGCTTGGAAAACTCCTTATTGGATTATTTGGTCAGATTCCAGAACCAAATGCGATTCACTGTGAAAACCAGAGTTGTATACAGATGTCAATGAATCTCGTATTTCACAATAGGACGAAGCATACAGAGATTTGATATCACTACATTCGTGATATGGTGCAGAAGGATGCGGTCGAGTTATAGTATGTTCCGACAGATGACCAAACTGTAGATATTCTTACCAAGCCTCTTCTCAGAACAAAGTTTGAATACTTTCACAGAAGACTTGGAGTAGAAGAAAATGCAACCCTTGTGGAGAGGGAAAGTCGAGACTGATATCTATGATGCTTTCACACTGGTGCCTCTACTTGTTATTAATCTTAGGATGGTATGAGAGAAATCCCATCGGCATTGTGAGACGGGCACGTAGCAGATGGTTGGGTACATTGATGACCACTATACATTCTGATTCTCAATCTGGTGTTCTTTGGAGTATTCCCACCAACTCTTGAGATGAACGGGTAGTAGATGGTCGTGTACACTGGTAGCCTCTACTCATCTTGGTTCTCAGCCTGGTATGGGAAAAAATCCCATCGACATCTTGAGACGAGTAGGACATAGACAGTAGTGTGCACTGGTGACCACTATACGTTCTAATTCTCATTCTAGTGTTCTTTGGAGTATTCCCACCAGCTCTTGAGATGAACTGGTAGTAGATGGTTGTGTACACTGGTGACCTCTATTGGTTCTAGTTCTTAACCTAGTGTTTTTGGAGAATTCCCACGAGCCCTGGTTCTCAACTTGGTGTAAGAGAATTCCCACCAACACTTGAGATTAACTGATAGTAGATGGCCGTGTGAAGCATGTCCTAGTTCTCGAGTAGAGACGAACTTATAATAGATGAGATGTTGATTGTTGTACTCTCCAATGGACTGTGTAGAGTTGCAGCGCTGATAGATCTACCAACAATGTTGAGTGGATCATATTTTTTATGACACCTCTCGACAGAGAAAGACAATGTTGACAACCTTCAGTATGTATAGAGATGATCGAGATAGATGAGATGCACAAAAGAGACCAAGATGTTCGTGATGCTGATGATGACCATATCTAAAGAATACCTTCCTTGTTAAGAGGGAGTGTTGGAATTTGTGCAACTTCATAAGTTATTCTTATTGTACTTGTATTGTATTTCCTTGTACCTCCTACAAGAGATTATATTGATGTAACTACTCATGTAAACCCTAGACATAGTCAATGTAAACCCTGGGGAAAGAATACACAAGAAAAGAATTAAAAATAAAATTATTTTGTATTTCCCCAAGGTAGGTCGACCCCAATGAAACTGACAAGTCGGCCCCAACAATTTTTCACTTGGAAAATCAATATAAATAGGAGGCACCCCTCCTCATTATTTCATCCACACACAGCAAGTTGCTCCAACAGAAAGGGCGCGCTACTGCAGTTAAGGAGAGTGTTTTTTGGGGTTGTATCTTAGAGAGACATTTTCTCTCTATTTCTTCTTCTCTCTACTCTCGCGAGCTATCATCTCTATACGAAAGTTTGTTGGGTTTTTCCCGATTGGGTTTCCCAGGATAACTTCTAGTGTTCTTTGCTTTTGTGCTTTTTCTTTCTTCTAGAGATCCTATTGTTTATTTGCATTTAAGTTATACTGCTATAATCTTGTAAAAACTAACAAGTCCGCTGCCACCCGTTTTAGATAGAGGAAGAGCCATTACCAGAGCCATCACCTTTTCCTGTAAAAGGGGCAGAGGGAATCGCTAGTTTATTTGATTTGATTTCATTGTGCCATGTACTATGTACTATGTAGATCTTAGTTGACTCATGTTGATAAGATACATTTATTATATTTTTTGATGATATTTTGAGGCTCTAGAGTTGGTACACTCATTACTACTCAGAAGTCAGGACTCAAGACATGATTTAGTATTGATGCATGATATATCATTAGACATCTTATACATCATATATATTTGTTTTCTTTTCATATTTATGTGGCAATGTGTTTTCTAATGATTTATCATTAGACATCTTATATATATATATATATATATATATATATATATATTATTTTCATATTTATCTGGCAATGTGTTTTCTAATGATATATCATTAGACATCTTATGCATTCATATATATATCTATTTTATTTTCATATTTTTGTGGCAATGTGTTTATTTGATGTTGTTGCTGCTTTAAATGTTTTAAAATTTGAAAAAAAAAAGAATATTTTTGTAATTTTTTGAAGTGTGCCGATATTTGCTGATATTTTCCCCAATGTTCTCGATCAGTTGTGTTCCGGAGCCTTGGCGATATTTTCGCCGATATGATGCCTTCCACACTGCTCTCTAGACCAATACCAAAACAGAATTATCTTTTGCAAAACTCCTCTCCTTTCAGGCCAAAGGTTTCTCTTGCGCTATGTGCTGTGTGCACATAACTTTCTTCTTCTTACTTTTTGTGTTGCAGATAGTTGAAGCACTCCCTGTTCTTTCGCTTGTATCTACTTCTACAGTTCCATTAACCATTCGCAGTTTTTCTTTCGACATTAATAGAAGTTACATTTTATTTCATATGCCAATGTCTTCCTCTTGATCATTTCAATTTGAATATTTCAAAAAGGCATATAAAACAACCCAAATGGGTTTCATTATGACTAGGATGAAGAACTCATATAATTCAGTAAAATGAAATACGAGTACAGAGTTCTAAGACATGGAGTATCAGAATTTGGTGCACAGATTTATAAATATGCAATGACTATATTTTCATATTGAGTATAATAAGCCATCATAATCAGCCATCCTATACTTACTAGCATTTCTGGTGTTCTTAGATGAGCCTAAAGTTGTGGCCCAAGAACCCCTTCCCTCATCCATAGTCCAAATTTTGACAGTTGCATCCCAAGATGCTGTGACCATTTGTTGGCAAGAAGATTCCATTATTTGCAGACATGAAACAGTATCGTCATGGACTCTGACCTGAAATTTTGGAAAAATCATAAAGAAAAATTTCTCAAATTCATGACATAAGTTATATACTTATTCTGATTGCAAGGTCAGGACTCAAATGGTCAAATAACAGCCATCTGAAATTTCAATATGCAAATTTGTAATGGACTGACAAAATAACTAATGCGAGAAAAAATTATGTATAATTTTCCTCAATGGCTAGCATTTGACATATTTTCCAAAAAATAAAAAAGAATATATCAGAAACATCTCTGTCGTGATGGAAAGGAAGACTCTGAGCAAATCTAATAAAAACTACAGTCTTGCATAAATCAATATGAAATAATATTTCACTTGGATGTTTACCTCTAACTTCCAAAGCATTATATTCCTTGTTTGACATACAGAAAAGATTCAGCAGACATTCTTCTATAAAATTAATCACTTCTTAATCTATTTCTTGGTGTGAGGATCCCCACCGAAAATGGTGGTAAACTTACCATGGATAGGTTCGAGCTTTTGCTGTAATGGTGTGCATTTTACTTCTCTAATTTCCATCTATAATTCTGTTGTCATCTCATGTGCTTTGTCTTATGACTTATCAGTTTTGATTCCTCAAATATTACTGTGTAAAAGTACAAAAAATGCTTGTAAAAATGTGTACCCTGTTACAAGTCATATTGTATAACGTTTCACATTGGTATTTTGAATTTTCAGCTTGTACCCTGGAGCATTTTGATGGACTTGGGGGATCCACATTTTCATGCAGCTTCTTCTCTTCTTCAAGATGGATATCTGATAAAAATCTTTGATGGAGTATGGTCAAATCAACATTAGAGCTCTATGGAAGAAGGTGATCCGCATTTGAGGAGATAGACATCAATCAGGAGAACTTTTCTATGACGAAGAAATAGCCAAATAAGTCAAGACAATCCATTGAAGAAGTCCCAGAGAAAGTGGAAGGAAAGAAAGAGCACAACTACCCCAGCAAAAGGGGTAACTTGGCCCTAGAAGACAAAAGTACAAGTCTGCCTCAAGAGTGAAAATCAAGTCAACTGAAGAATATAAATAGAAGTGTTCTCACACTTTATTTGACACACTGACATCACACATCTTCTTCTCTCCACAAGTGCGCATCTCCAAGGAAGGCCTAGCAAAGTCAAGAAGCATAATTTTGGGGTTATCTTACTCTCTTATCTCTCTTGAAAGATTATCTATCCTTGTTAGGGTTTCTTGTGAAGGAGGGCAAGCCTCATCTTGTGTTAGGGATCAACTTCATGATTGGTATTGTATTTGAATTGGATAGATTTCTTTTGAGAAAAGTTTGTTGAGTTTTCTCCCTTTTGGGTTTCCTAGGGTAAAATCTTTGTCTCTTGTGCATGGTTATCTTTCAGTGATCCTTGTTTTATTTCCGCTGCAAGTGAATATTAATTATGGGAACAACCAAGCCACTTTCTCTAAAATGATTTGGCATTTATGGGCATCCATTTGGCCCTTCTATCCAGATCAGCCTTCATCTTCCAAAGCATTGTCCATCTGGAGAATTTTTCAGGTACAAGGGTTTTATACAAGCTTAGTTCAGGCATATGGAAAATTAATACTTTGCACTCCCAAGTTTTTTATTAAAAAAAAGCCTAAGTTGAGTCTGATTTGTCACCAAGATGTAAAAAGTGCACCTTTGTAATATCCCAAATACTGATATTTTCTAATTCTATGCAAAATTACTGAAATAGTCACGCATGCAAACTACCATGCAAAATTGCCCTATATTATAGCTGAATTTAGGGTTAGGGTTTGCAGGATAGAATGAACACTTACCACTGATAAGTCGATTGTAATTGCTCCAGAGGGAATACGCATGCAAGATAAACTGAACTGATGAAGAAATAACCACTCTTTCCTTCGTAATACCCCCAGCAGTCTGAATCAGCTAAGCTTGAGGTTTTTGATGAAGGGATGGTTAGTTTCAGCTAAAAGTTGGTCAGAGTGTAGGTGTGCCCGTGCCAGAGAGGATGGCCAAAACATCCAGGAGTTTGGACCTCTCCAGATACCCTAGCGAATTGATCTACCTGACTAATGCTCACGCCCCCACACCTCTGTATTCTGCTGCTAGCTGCTCCAGGTGAGCAATCCGGTGGCTGATAATCACTCAAGGCAGTAGAGTGATCCTGTCAGTGAGGATGCAGGCCACATGCGGAAGAAATATGGTAATCCGGAGTCCTGATGAATGACTTGGGTTTCCCAGCTAAATGCCCCAAATGTATGAATGAACCTGCAAATAATATTCTGGCATACACTGGAACACTAAATAATGATGAATGCAATAGATGCGGTGACAAACCTAGATGGTTTATCCTGAATGAGACTAGGGCAGATATCTCACTACCAAAACCCTACTAACTGAAAACGTCATCTTCAACCCCAACTGCTGTGGCCGCACGTTGTGCTGCTACTCAAGAGCTCCAAAATCAATAATAATCAAAAAGGTATCTCTTTAGGCTCCCTCATCCTTCTTAAATAGATCCTTATGCGCTTTTAGGGTTCGCATGTCACTTTTAGGGTTTGTGCTTTTACTTTTGCATGCATGCGATTCTAATTTGATGTTGACTTTTTAAGCCTAAAGAGAAAAGGCTTCTTTTCGCCTACTGCTGACTTTAGTACTGAATGTGTGTCCCGAGTTGTTCTAAGTACCAAAAGTCCTTAGTCAATCCCCTCTTATGCAATACCTGCTCAAACCTATGGGGATTAAGTAGGTTAGCGGGTGTTTTGTTGCCTAATAGGACGAGGACATTACAGTCCTCCCCGCTTGAGATTGCTTGTCTTCAAGCAACTACAAACTAGGATGTTGCAATCCCTGTTCTCCTTCCCATGTGGCATCCTTCGGAGGTAATTTTTTCCATTGGACCCAATATTCTCTAATCACTTTGTTCTGGAGTTTTCTTTCTCGAGTCTGTACGATCTATTCTGGAATTAGCACCAATAGTCCCTCATCATCTAAGAGAGGTAACTCTGTTGATGGAGCAATGTGCTGTCCAATGGTCTTTTTCAGACTAGACACATGGAATACACTGTGAATTTTTCTCTCCAGTGGTAGTTCTAGTTCATACGCCACCTCTCCCACCTTTATGATAACTCCGTATGGTCCGTAGAAGCGAGGTTTCAACTTTTCCACTCCTTTCTTCTTAAGTGAAGATTGTCTATAAGGTTGGAGCCGTAAGTATACCAGATCTCCTACTTCAAAGCTCCGCTCAATCCTGTGCCTATCTGCATATAGCTTTTGTTGATTCTAAGCTGTCTGTAAGTTCTCTTTCAAGATTTTAAGGATGTTCTGACTATCCTGTATCCAATCCTTTGCCTTAGGAGCCCTGCTGTCTCTGAGTGCTACATCTGCAAAGTCCAAGGCATCATAGCCACATAATGCCTTAAAAGGTGTCATCATAATAGACATGTGGTAGGTAGTATTGTAGCAGTATTCCCCTAAGTGTAGCTATTTAATCCAGGTTCGTTGCTGCCCTGTTACATAGTTCATCAAATACCCTTCAATCCACTTATTGACAATCTCGGTCTGTCCATCACTCTGGGGATGACAACTCGTGCTGGTAGCAAGCTTGGTTCCCACTAACTTGAATAACTCCTGCCAAAAGGCACCGGTGAATCTATTGTCCCAATCACTGACAATGGTCTTGACTAACCCGTGTAACCCGAAGACCTCTCTGAAAAATAACTCGGCTACCTAGGCTGCGGAGTAATCAGATGATATAGAAAAGAAATGGGCGAATTTGGTCAGTCGATCAACCACAACATATAAACAGTCTCGCCCTTGGACCTTGGGCAATCCTGTAATGAAGTCCATGGAGATACTTTCCCACTTCTGTTCTGGAATTGGTAGTGGCTGAAGCAACTCTGCTGGATGGATGTGCTCAATCTTGTTCTGCTGACAAATGCTACATTCCCGCACGTGCTACATAACCTCCCCCTTGAGGCCCTTCCATGAGAACCTCTCTCAGATCTACTTGTAGGTCTTCAAGAAACCCTGATGTCCAGATAGAGAAGAGTCATGTGCCGCCTGTAAGATTTTGTTTCTTAAAGTTGATTCTGGGACGAGGTATATCCTGCTCTTGTAATAGATGATGTCATCGATAATTCTGTACCTGTCATCCTGAACCTACCCATCCAATAATTCGCAAGCAAATTTATTTTTGGAGTATTCTACTAAGAGAAGAGCCCTCCAATCTGTAGATATGCTCATGAGAGATAATGAAGCTGGTCGTCTGGATAATGCATCAGCTACTATATTGTTCTTACCCTTCACATACTCTATCTCGAAATCGTAGGTTTGTACTTTGCTGACCCATTTATGTTGCCGCTGATTCAATTCCTTCTGCTCCAAGAAGTACTTGAGGCTGTTATGATCTGTCTTGATTTTGAACTTGCTGCCCACCAGGTACTGTCAGAATTTCGTGAGAGCATGTAAGATGGCTAGCATCTCCTTATCGTATATGAAGTAGTGGCGCTCATAATTCTTCAGTTTCCTGCTCTCAAATGCAATAGGGTGATGGTTCTGCATCAATACTGCTCCTAGCCCTTCCCCTGAGGCATCACATTCTATTACAAATGGCTGTGAGAAGTCTGGTAATGCTAAGACCGAGCAAGAACTCATGATGACTTTCATCTCCTCAAAAGTTTTCTATGCTAATTCTATCCAGGTGAAGGCTCCCTTCTTTGTGAGATCTGTGAGGGGTGCAGCAAATTGGGAGAACCCCTTAACATACCTTCTAGTAATATGTGCAAAGGCCTAAGAAACCTCTCAATTCTGTGACTATTTTTGGCGTGTGCCAATCCCTGATAGCTCGGATTTTCTCCATATCAACTTGTACCCCTTCTGCACTGATTATGTGCCCTAGATACAACATTTCCTTCATGCCAAATTCACACTTGGACATCTTCGCGTAAAGCGAGTGTTTTTCTAGAATGCTCAATACTTCGTCCAGATGTTTCAGATGTTCCTCCCATGTTTTGCTGTAAATCAAGATGTCATCAAAGACTACTAGCAAAAACTTACGTAACTGAGCTTTGAAAGTATGGTTCATGCATGACTGAAAAGTGGTTGGAGCATTGGTAAGTCCAAAACGAATGACCAAGAATTCATAGTGACCATAGTGACAACGAAAAGCTATTTTAGAAATGTCTTGATCCCTTACTCCGATCTGATGGTACCCTGAGCGAAGATCAATCTTTGAAAAGTATTTGGCGCCCCGCAGCTCGTCCATGAGTTCATCAATCCTAGGGATGGGATACCTATTTTTTATAGTCTTTTTGTTGAGTTCTCTATAATAGATGCACATTCGCAGTGTGCCATCCTTCTTCTTGACTAAGACCACTGATGATGCAAAGGGGCTAGAGCTGGGCCGAATGTATCCAAGCTCCAGTAATTCCTTGATCGTCTTCTCGATCTCATCCTTATATCTTTTGGGATGTCGATAAGGAGTGGTGATGACTGCCTGCGTTCCCTCCTCTAGCTCAATGATGTGCTCAAAGCCCTTGTCTGGCGGTCTACCTACTAGAAGGTCCCAAAATACCTTTTAGTGTTTCTGTAATACAGCCTGAATGTCATATGGGTGTTGTGTGTTGTTCTCTAGAGGTTTCCTAAAGGTGACCAAACATTCTGCAGCCCATTCTATGTCATCCTGTATGAGTACTGCCTCCATTCTTTGTGAAGATACCGGTTTTGGGGAATAAGTGTTCATGCCCCTCAAAACTACCTGTTCTCCATCTGGCCCTTGGAATTCCATTTCCATTGCTCGGTAGTCTGTAGTATATTTCTCTATGGAATAAAGCCATTGAACGCCTAATACTACATGTGTATCTGCCACATTCACTACATAAAATGAATCTGTCATCTGGTAATTGCCTAATGTGACATTCAGTTTTGGAATCCAATAGTTGCACTCCATGCTAGAGTTTTCGGCTACTGCTGCAGTAAATCCCCCAAACTTCTCTGTCGGAATACCTCTCTTGGCTTACCAAGCTGCATCAATGAAATTGTGGGTTGCTCCTCCATCAACCAATACTCCCACTCTGTGGCCTTGTACTACTCCTCTGACCCTGAGAGTATGGAATCTAGGTACTCCAGATAACGTAGCAATAACTCCCTTTGGTGTATCACCTTGGAGTGATTCTTCCTCTGCTGCCCATAGTTCTTTTGTTGCCTCCTGCTCATAGTCCTCCCCGTCACTGTCCGAATACACTTCGATGTAGTGAGCCTTGGCCTTCCCTGTGCACCTGTCTCCTGGAACCCATGGTTCCTGACAAGTAAAACATAATTTCTTTCGCCTCAAATCTTTCCTAGTGTCCTCGTCTAACCATGTTTTCTTTGGAAAATCCTACTGGAAAGGTTTCTTGTCCTTGTCCCTAACTGGAAAGTTGGCTTTGAGAGGGATCATGCTCTTCGAAACAGAATCTTGGAGATCTCTGGCTTGGCTAATGGCATCCTGTAGAGTGGGGGGGTTTTAGGCTTTCACCCATCCCCGTAGTGGCTATGTTAGGGCCTCAGTAACAACATCGTCAACCTGCTCTCTAACACATCTGTTACCATGACCGATATCCTCTAGAATTCTGAGATGAAGGCCTCGGCGCTACCTGTCTGTTTGAGTTGAGCCAACTCTCTGAAATGTATCTCTGGATCCTTCCTGTCGAACCACTCCATGAGTTTCTAAGTGAACTCACCATAGGAGTGAATCATGTTGTGACCCAATATTACTAATCTGTGGTACCACCACTCATGAGCCTCTCCGTCCAGGTGGAGTGTAGCCAATTTAATGGCATCTATCTTTGTCATGGGATTGAGTTGGAAATGGATATCCAATTTCTGTACCCATATCCTCGCTGAACCTCCGCGAGTCCCATCAAAGTTTGGGATGGTCAACCTACCCAAGGTTTTTTGCAACTCATAGTTATGATTGAATCCCTTGTTGAAAATCCTAGGCCTGTTCCTACTCTTCATGTTGCAAAAATCCAAAAAAGACATGGATGCATGAAACTCATCCCCCAAGTCCCTATATTCCTGCAAATAAGCCCCAAAGGGTTCGCTAGGTTCTACCTACATGATTGGACCTCTTACTGCATCTGCTAAGAAGTGAGGCATAGTATGCCTGTTAGAAGGTCTGTTATATATGTGAGGTGTATTCTGTATATTGGTGTATGCAACCTTACCACTGCTGCTTGTAGACCCTCTGCATATTGGTGAGGGAGGTGTACTGTTGTTACCCGGTTCTGGTTTCGCCAATAATCTGTTGATTGCATTGAGTACATCTTTTTGCCCTTTGGCTAAGTCTTGCAATGCAGATACTAAGTTGCGAAACTCCATCCTGTCCTCGTCTTCTCCCGTTCCTTTTCCCCTGTCAAAGTGTATACCTGTTGGGTCCATGTCTAAGTTGGATATCCTCAAAGCCCTACGTGTACCTACCCCTTCTTTTCCTATAGGTTACAAAAGTATCCTCTTCTGTATTCATCTACTTTCATGTTCAAGCCCACAACTGGCAAGTAACATGCTCTGATACCACTGTAATATCCCAAATACTGATATTTTCTAATTCTATGCAAAATTACTGAAATAGTCGGGCATGCAAACTACCATACAAAATTGCCCTGTATTATAGCTGAATTTAGGGTTAGGGTTTGTAGGATAGAATGAACACTTACAACTGATAAGCCGACTGTAATTGCTCCAGAGAGAATACGCATGCAAGATAAACTGAACTGATGAAGAAATAACCTCTCTTTCCTCCGTAGTACTCCTAGCAGTCTAAATCAGCTAAGCTTGACGTTTTTGATGAAGGGATGGTAAGTTATAGTTGAAAGTTGGTCGGAGTGTAGGTGTGCCCGTGCCGGAGAGGATGGCCGGAACATGCAGGAGTTTGGACCTCTTCGGATACCCTAGCGAATTGATCTACCTGACTGATGCTCACGCCCCCACACCTCTGTATTCTGCTGCTAGCTGCTCCAGGTGAGCAATCTGGTGGCTGATAATCACTCAAGGCAGTAGAGTGATCTTGTCAGTAAGGATGCAGGCCACATGCGAAAGAAATATGGTAATCTGGAGTCCCGGTGAATGACTTGGGTTTCCCAGCTAAATGCCCCAGTTGTACGGATGAACCTGCAAATAATCTTTTGGCATACACTGGAACACTGAATAATGATGAATGCAATAGATGCGGTGACAAACCTGGATGGTTTATCCTGAATGAGACTAGGGCAGATATCTCACTGCCGAAACCCCGCTAGCTGAAGACGTCGTCTTCAACCCCAACTACTGTGGCCGCATGCTGTGCTGCTACTCAAGAGCTTCAAAATCAATAATAATAAAAAAGGTATCTCTTTAGGCTCCCTCATCCTTCTTAAATAGATCCTCATGCGCTTTTAGGGTTAGCATGTCACTTTTAGGGTTTGTGCTTTTACTTTTGCATGCATGCGATTCTAATTTGATATTGACGTTTTAAGCCTAAAGAGAAAAGGTTTCGTTTAGCCTACTGCTGACTTTAGTACTGAATGTGTGTCCCGAGTGTTCTAAGTACCAAATGTCCTCAGTCAATCCCCTCTTATGCAGTACCCGCTCAAACCTATGGGGATTAAGTAGGTTAGCGGGTGTTTTGTTGCCTAATTGGACGAGGACATTACAACCTTTTGGTTATATTTCTCAGTTGAGGATGCAATTTATCTTTTATTTGTGAAAATTACTACATTTTCCTTAAGATCGATTTTCCTAGGCAGCACTGTAGCACACATGTTGAGGCTTTTTGAGGTGATGTAGCACTGGTACACATGTGGAGGCACAGTGAGATCTTATGGCACTCATCTCACTTATAGATTAGATCTTGGCCATTCATTCTTCCTTCTACACATGGATCAACCTCTCTTGGCTTGGAACATTGGGCCCAACGAATTGCATATTGATAGATGATTTGACCAATGCTTGGATTGATGAAACCATTCATGGTTTTCGGCACGTGGTTTCATCTTCTCCCTTGGTTTTTGTTGGTGGTTTTGGAGAAAACCCATGGTATTAGTATTTTTATCATTATTGATAACTAAAGGAAGGAACTTGGCATTTGGCATCATTTCTTGTTGTAAAATAAGTAATCTAGAAAAATCGGCCCCTGTGTCACCCTGTACAGATGCCATACGGATCATACGGATCTCTTCCTATAACTAGAACAAATCAATCTCTCTCACGGATCAACTGGTATGGCCTGCTAAATCAGCCTCTCTCTCTCCTACTGATCTTCTTGCTGCAAATCTCTCTCTTTAGCCACTCTCACTCTTCTCTCTTGAGAAAATTTCTTTCTCAAAATGATATTGTGATGTTGTGTCTTCCTCCTCTCCTCAGGGTTTCTTTTATAGCATTTCAATGACTAAAACCATAACCCTTAATCTCCAAAGTGATGGATGGCTAAGATTACATCTTAAGCCTCACTTAAGATCAACGGTCATGACTTAATCTAAAGTTCACTAAACTTTTCACTTTAGAAAGCCTTAGTCATTAGCCAACATTAATTAATAAAATCAATCAATGTAGTTTTCCTAAGTTAAACTGATGAAAGAAACATAAAATCACTTGCTTAATCAAGCAAGTACCTAGAGAGGTATTTGGACAGATTAAGCAAGTACCTAGAGAGGTAATTGGACAACTTCTGAATATTTGACACCTAGCCTATGCAGAAACACCTGTGCGAGCTATAATCATCAATAGCAAGATGAGGAGAATGATGGAGATCAAAGGAAAGCCCAAACAATTGATCCACTTGAAAAATATGAACAAGGTAGTTATGATGGCCATCATCACAATATACCTTACAACAGTTGGTCAATCTAAGTCATTTACTTAGTTATGCAACTTTGGTCTTTAATAAACTCCATTTAGTATTAAAACTCTTGGTTTAGGCCTGTTGGCTATTATTACTTTTGTCCACTGCAGTTATTTTTGGAGTTTTGAGAGTGCAAGCCAGAATAGTACTAATTTTGTTATTTACTAATGACAGTATGTGCCATTTTTGTTGTTTATATGCCCAGTGTGGTCACGTGGTGTATAGTTGCCTTCAAAGCCAAAGGCTTGCCTTAAGGCCTTCTTTTTTATGATAAAAAGTTGTATACTTCAATTCTGATTTTGATAATAAAAAATGGTAATTTCAATAAAAAAGGGTTTACCAATGCTAACATTACATTTCAACAAACATTACAACTGCAGAGGTAATAGAGAAAAACATCAAAATCTTGGTTATTTCTAGACACTTCATGTAGGAATTTAATAACTCACTAAATAATACTGCATATACATACACTGCACATAAAATAAAATAATAAACATGTCAGGCAAGCTCACCTTTGCAAGAGCACGACCATAATCTACTGAGTACACATAAATACAATTATCAAATGATCCTGCAAGGACAATCTAAATGAAAATACAGATTAGTAATTGAACATGGAAAGAAAAATATTCAATATCTTTTGTAAGTGGAATTCATAGAAAACAAACATTCTTGCTAAAGGCGATAACCTTTAATATGCAGTTCAGAGGGGCAACACAGAACGTACAGGATATGCATCCATGCTCTTAGCCAGTGCTAGAGAAGAGAGTGGTAAACTTCCAAGTTTGGTAGAACGCAATTGAATCCCATCTGTAACAGAGTAAACCTGCAAACCAGATAAGCGGAACAGCAATTTAGAAAATATGATCAATAACTAATTCAGCTAAAGTCAACCTGCTAGTTGTTGTCCTATAGTTTCATAGTTAGAAGTTGTGTGTGTATGTGTGTGTATCAAAGACAGAATAGCCGTCTCTAATGAAGCTATGATAGAGAAAATCATTCTTTGCCACCAACAATCACTCTGCCTAGATGTTGCAAATTAGTTAATATATATTATAAACATTGAAATTAGTCTTATATATATCAAAGGCAGAATCGCCATCTCTAATGAAGCTATAATAGAGAAATTAGTCTTATATATATCTAAGACAAAATAGCCATCTCTAATGAAGCACTTAGTTGGACTTGCAGTTGGGCCGCCAAGTGTGAACAAGTTACTTGTTCATCATTAGAGTTTAGAAGTCCTGCAGGACATTTTTGGCCCAGTTTTTCTTTTTTTACGCATGTCCATACCCCCTTGGGAGAATTGTAATAAAGTGACGTAACCTGATGAACTTTGTGTAAAAAATTTGGCATTCCTGAGACTTTGTCATCAATCCGATTACTCTAGAGAGTTTTTCCTTGTTAAATATATATCAATTTTCAGCAACTTATAATTGTCTCAATCCTCTAAAGATAGAGTAATTGTCTTGGTGGTTAGGTGTTACGAAGATAATTCGTAAATAAGATAATAATTAATAATTAATAGAAGTTAGGATAATTAATGAAACATTATCTATATTCTAAATAAGAGGACGTGTCCCTTCATGTAATGGCCAACCATATTTAAAAGGTTGCCTACCCATTTGTAAATCATCCATTCAATAATTATATTAATACATTCTTTTCTTCAGCATGGAAGTTGGATACGCTTCTTGAACTCAAACAACCAGATAGGGTTGTGACATTGGTATTAGAGCAGATTCGCTCCTCCTATTCTGAGGTCGGATTCGGCCCTTTGGCACCTTCAATAGTTCTCTCTCCTCCCATCCATCACTTCCCATCCCCTTCACCTGCCAAACCTACATTCAAAACAAACAAAAAATTACATTATAATAATATTATTATTATTATAATTTATATTTTGGACTAGATAATTAGTAAATAATATATATATTAATAATATTATCCTTCAATACTAACTAATATAATATTATTCTTTTCCACCATTAAATTTCCGTAAGTAAATTATTATTAAACAATAATTAACTCAAATATCAAGTGGTTTTCATTTCACTCCATAAGCCAAAATAACGTCAAAATACACACCTCTGCATACAAGGACCAAGACGATGGTGGAATTAAAATACCAAATCGAGAAGTTGGAGAAGGACATCAAGGCCCTCGTTGCCAACCAAAAAAGCTGGAAGAAAGAAATGAAAAATAGCTATGCAACGCTTAAGAAAGAAATCAAAGACAAAGTTGTTCTAGTATTAGAAAGAAGAGTTAATGACAAACTAGACATCATGAACGAGAAACAAAATGACTTGGATGACAAAATAAGTGCCATGACTCAAGACATAAACACCATAACACAGAACTTGAGCACCATGATGCAGAACCATAATACATTAATGGAAGTGTTACAAAAACTAATGCCTAGTACAAACCTGGTCAGCAGTCCAGACATGTTAGATGCCTCATCTCACGTTTCCACACAGGAAACACTCGCCAAGAATCAAGAAGATTGGGAAAAAGCAATAAAGATTAACAATGTGATGCTTAAACGAGATATTGAAACAAAAGTACTTCCATATATGGAGGGCCAGGCACAATTAAACAACAAAATAGATGCTTTCATTAAGATAGTAGAGAAGGAAAAGGCTAAAAATCACCGCAAACAACGAAAAATATATCGGTTGCATTATCTATTAGCTCCTAGCCACCATCAAACCGTAAAGCAAAAAGCAACCAATATCATCCTTACATAGTGTACCCACCTAAGGAAAAAATGGAATTGCCAAATACAATGGAAGTGAAGACCAATGTGTTTCCTGGTTAAACAAAGTGGAGTACTTCGACATCTACAATATTACATCTAATGAAGAGAAGGTGAAATATGAGTCAATACATATGGAAGGGTATGCCTATAATTGGTACATGTGGTGGAAGAGAGACAATTTTTCCTACACCTGGAACTTGTTCAAAAATTATTTTTTTTAAAGCTTTCAAGGAATCGTAGAAGATGAATTTTTCAGAAAGCTTACCAGATTACAACAGGATGGAAGCGTTGAGGAATTCACACATCAATGGGAATCCCTATTGATACAAGTATTTGGGTTATCTGACAAACAACGACTCAAAACCTATTTAGGAGGTCTTAAACCATACCTCCCAAAAGAATTAAAGATGCCTGACATACCAAACCTAGAAGTGGCAAGACAAAGAAAAAGCAACAGGACGCAAATTGGAAGGAATAAAAACAAGAGGCGATAACAATTATCGACAAGAAAAAGAAACACAATGTAGACACTGTGGAAATAATTGGTCACCCGATCATCAATGCCACAAACCTCAATCATATGCATATGAAGTTGAAAATAGGTTGAAAACGTCTAACAATTACTCTGATAAGAGAAAAAATAAGAAAAACACATGTCGTCGATGCAGTGATGACTGGATTCCAGACCATAAATGTAGGGACCGTCTGTAATATCCAATTGATATTCTACTTTGTTTGATAATATGTTTGTGGTTTATGTGTTTCAGGTGTGTTTGAAATATAATAAAATTTGCATGCAAAATAAGTGTCGTGCCAAAATCCCTAAAATATAGTTGATCTAGAGAAGAAAAAAAGGAAATAAGATTTCAATAAGAGTGTGGCCACATACCAAGAATTATAGCAGTGATAGTCCTTCAGTATACAGGAGACATGCACGACATGCAACTAGGATAAAGGTGAAAGCGTGTTGATCTTCAGGAGTTGATGCCCATGCTAGGAAAACGTCCCTATTTGGTGCTAATCTTCACGTTTTTTATCCAATAGGTTGTCGATGCTACTGAGACTTTCTAGTAGTAGTATAGGTTCCCCAGAGAGATAGGTTGATACATGCACAGATTCTGAAGCCTTCTGGTAACTAGCGAATTGATTTGCTTTGAGTGGGTGACACCTCCCTTCTTCCACGTTTTTGCTGCTAACTGCTCCGGATGTGCAAAGTATGGCCTAGTAATCACCCAGTATAGTGATATGAGCATGCCGAGAAGAATGAGGGTAGCATGCGGAAGAAATAATGAGTCTTTGAGTCCAAGCGAATTGTTCTGGGTATTTCCAGTTCTTTCCAAGCAATAAAGCGTGAACATACAATAACATCTTTCTTTGTATGTTGGATCTCTAAATAAGAATGGATACGATGAATAACTGATGATAGATCTGGGTGATCTATCCTGAAGTGATTAGGGAAGATAGATTTCACTGTCGAAAACACTTGCTAGCTGAAGACTTTCGTCTCCAACACCAACTTGTTGTTGCAGCTACTGTTGTTGTTGCTCTCTAAACCAAACACAGAGATAATAATAATCATAGATGTCCTTTTTGGTTCAATTAATCTTCTTATATAGATTTTAGGGTTAGCATGTAACTTTTAGGGTTTGCATGTCACTTTTAGGGTTTTCACTTTACTTTTGCATGCATGCAATTCTAATTGCTCGTTGACTTAAGCCTGAAGAAATAAGGCCCTCTTTATTATACTGATGACTTAATACTACTGAATAAATCCTCTGCTCTGCTCCTGGTATTAAATGTTCTCGGTCAATTTCCCTTTTCCATGCATTTATTACACAGATTTTATTATTGGGGCTTCATGCATTCATGTATGTTTAAAAACACTACTTTTCATGAATGTTTTAAGATATTCCATTGCACTTTTAAAGCCAATTTCATTAGGCATGCCTTGCATTCACGTATGTTTAAAAACACTACTTTTCATGAATGGCCTTTTTCACAAGATATTCATTTCATTTCCAAATACATTGTATTGATGGCAGCGCTACTTGCTTCAGGTTTAGCCAACACAACCTAGGCAACTCAGAGCCGAGACACAAATAAACAGGGAGGCTTGTCCAACAAAGGCTCTAGTGGGGAAAGGTCCTCCATGCCTGTAATGTCCTAAGTCTGGTGTGCAAACCTGAACACTTTAATTCTATAATTTTACTTAAATAATTCTGAAATTTAATTGGTTCACACAGAGCCTTCTCGGATTGGGAAAAACAATGGTTTCTTCTGAGATATTTTGCAGAGGACAAGAGTGATCAGTGGGCAGCAAAAAAAGATATGTCAGACATGGAATTTCCTCTCCCCTAACACATTTAGATCTGGTGCCATTTAGGTTTCAGAATCCGCACCGCGGAAACCTACTACCACGCTTCTAGGCAGCCAAACCGTGAAACTAAGGACAGTAGTTCGTTCTGTTTCAACCAGAGGCTTCGGGAAACTTGCATAGGTTTGTTACAGCCTTAATTTAACATAAAAAAGGTATTTAAACATTTTTCTGAGGTTCTGGAAAGTTTAAGGTGTTTTGGGTGAATTTGGGGATTTCTGGCAATTTTGGTCAAGAGAAACCCTGCGCATAGGAGGATGCAAAAGGGTGGTATGAACCAAACCAAAAAGGGTTCTGGAGATTGATATGGGAAGGTAGGCCTGTTACTGACCCACAGGAACTGACAGAGCTCATTTTGAATTTACAGATCCTGTTTTGCATCAATTTTAGTAAAACTAGTTATTAAAAACTAGTAATCTAGCTAGGGTCTTAAAAAAGCTATTAAATCAGCTTAAATCCAATTCTGTAAAACATGAGATTTATAACAGAGATAAATATGATCTCTCTGAACATAAATACTTATTTTAATCACTTCCCCATCATGAATTATTTATTACAACACTCATATTCACTCAATTCCCCCATACATTGATAAAATGGAACGTTTTATGAAATTGAGATAATATTCTTTAGAGTCTGAGATATCTCGACCTGATAAATGCAATGTTTAGAATATAAGGACACTACAGAACAAAAATTACATTATTGACTAACCATTACAAAGCTGCTTCCAAAATTAAGGGGAAGAAGGCCTGAATCATGACCAACAAGGGGCTTTGAGCATAGGTGAAGCATGGGCTTCACTGGATCTTGAACTGAACTTGATGGAGGCTGAAAATAACTCTGATTATACTTCAATGTCTGCAAGCTAGCGCTCCACACCTGCAATGGAAGAGAAGGGGATGGAAGGAGAGGGGAATGGAAGGCTGGGGCTCATCTCCCAATAGTTTGAGGCACAACACTCAGAAGTAATGCTCATGTAAGCATTCAGCAATCAAATCATCAACCAAACTGAAGCAATGGGTTGGAATTTATCTTTTATGGACTTATAGATGACCTACTTAGTAAGTTGAGGCCAATGGTGACCTGTGAGAGCAGGTCAACCCCATGGGTGACCTAACCCTAGCCACAAAAGTGCCCCTTTGGAAAATTAGGCAGGTAGGACCATATAGAATTGTTTCCAATTCCAAATCATCCTTCACAATTAGAAACTGCACCCTCCCTTAGTCAAAAGCTGCCTCTTTTGAGTTATGACAGCTTTCTGCTTTTCCTGGGTCATAAGGAAACTCTTTCTTTCCTTAAAAAACTTTCCTGCTTTTACCTCTGTCTGTTTTTTCTACTTTTAGGAAACTTCCCTTTATTCTCTTGCTTGCTTTTGTCATGGACTTTCTTATTTTTATCAAGGAAAGTTGACTAGCTTCCCCCAATTCACCCTCCTAACATGGCAGCCTTAATTCCACATCATTATTGTGCATAATAAATAAAATTGCTGAAATAAAATTAAATACATGCCTTAGAACAATTATTAGTAAAAAATTATCCTAGGAGGAATAATTAATAACAACTTGAGCCCCTAGGAACTTAGCATGGTCAACATTTTTAATGGTCAATTTGAGGGAACATGACAATGCCACAAGTCAACTAGTAGGTCTGGTTGAAAACATAACTGGAAGGTAATGGATGGGTGGAGATAGTGAATAATGAAACCAACACTAGCAAGCCAAAGTATGGTGGGAATGACTACCTCTATTCTCTCTAAGGAGGGTAAAACCAATGCGTATAGATCAAGAACTTCCAGGTCTGAGTAGGGACATAAATACATAATATAAATACATCCAAGTCCACATATTTATATGGCCGCCAGATCATGACACTAAATGCTAATACATGTCACAAGAATGAGTATAAGAGCAATGACAACCGTAACACAAGATGACATAAGCTGAGTCATAAACATGCAAATAATCCATCTGAACTAACATCTGTCCAATGAGAAGATACTGATGCAAATCTGGGCACTACTAACTGCTCTGCAAATGGCTAAATGACTACATCAGTCCTCAAATCTGAGTGTCCTGAGACTCAGTAATGGCATGGGAGAGTACTATAGTCCATCGATCATATAATGATCCATCATAAATGCTCATCTCAGCATCTCATATGTAGGGGAGCTGGCTGAAAAATGTACTGGAATCTGAAAAATAGAATATGGTAGCCTGGCTACTATATATGTGATAACACCCTGTTCTTTCATCCCCTTTTCTCTCCTTCCATCTTCAGAGAAAAAAACTTGTAAATCTGTTGATCTCCATTATAAAGGTCACGGGTATCCCAGAAAAGATTTTCTTTTATATTGTACCCACTGTAATAAAGAGAGCGAGTGGGTTGCCAAAGTGCCCACACCTTGTCCCCATTCGAGGATTTGTGTTGTCTCTCCTTTTTGGTTTGATTTCTCTTTAGCTTAGTTGTACTTTCTTATTAATTTAATGTCATTTTGCTTTCGTTTCAAGTAAAAGAAATACTAACCCCACGTATTCCTGATTTACCCGAAAGGGGAAAGAGATTTGTGGTAGGTAATTAAAAAAATATTTTTCTTTTCTTATTTCTCTTTAGCATTTTAAAATTAACTCGGTTGTGCTTTCCTGAGTATCCTGAAAGGGGGAAAGAGATTCTTAGTCGTGTGTAGTTTGCTAATAAACGTCACTTTTAGTGTTAATAAAAAAACAACCAAGACTCCTTCCGCGTATTCTCTGCACCGTTGCAGCTCGTCTGGTCAGTTGGTTGTACCAGAAAGGGATACGAATGACTAGGCTAATAAGAAAATACACATAAGCCTGTTCTTGAGAATTTGGGAGGTCACAAACGGTGACTACCACAGAGTCAAGGGGCTACTCCAAGAAGGTTGTGCCTCGCTCCGTTGGATACTTGGTAAAGCTGCTTTAGCACTCATTTCAAGAGAGCTTGTCTTATTGGGCCAAACCCAAAAATTTACCCACTCCCTTAATTACTCATTAATAATTTAAAATTGACCAACGAGACAACTGCAATACTTACACAGCACAACAACACTCCATATCACAAGCAGTCCATATTCACCAGCACTGGTCTATGTTATTCTTCATGTTTAAATCAATTATACAAATGCTGTGAATGGTGTCTTTATTCAAAGTTGTTGTTATAATTCATTTGTAGTGGTTTGTTGTCAAATGTTAAATTCATTTCACATTAACTCCTAGATCATTTTCTTTTCTTTCTTAGATTAGAGAGGTTCGATTTTATTTTTATAGGGACCACTCCCCTTGGCTTCATTAGAAATTGGCCTAGATGGAGGAAATGAGTATCAGGTGACAGCACTTGGCTCTAGCTTGCCCCCAAGGTCGCACCGAGTGGCTTGAAGATTCTGCCACATGACCCGAGGTGCAAATTAGGCAGCAACACATAGTACTACTGTCACAATTTGAGGGAAAGAGATACTTGATCCCAACGCAGCAAATAACATGTTTGTAGTAAATCTCTATCTGGACTCTGAAGTAATAATATGTGAGCCTAACAAAGCACACTCATCTTAGAATGCTCAAGTGCACTATGCACAAGTGAACTCAAGTTGACAAAGCTCATAAAAGGAAAAATAAGGGAATTACATTATATGCAGTTAGTACTTATAAATCAAAGACCTTCAGGTTTAGGAACAGTAATTAGAAACTTTCCCAGGGGACATAATTGATATAAAAAAAGCTGCAACAAAATATCGACACAAAAATATCTTCTCATGGCTCATTCTAAGAAACTTGTGAAGATGTAAATGAATTAAAACTACATGACATGCCACAGAAAGGTCAGCAGTTTGTATCCTAGCACAATGATGCATGCTAATCATTATTCAGAAATAAAATTGACAGGAGAGATGTTCAATAAGCATATTTGAAAATCAAAGAAGATTCTGTCAAATCATGTTCTTTGCCCTTCCTATTTTATCCCTTTTAATATTACTGTCATCATTAGATGAAAACTATTTCTGCTATTGTTTATATTAGAGGCAGACATTCGATTAGAGCATCACTCTTAAACATTCAAAGCAGGAAGGTGGCAAGACTACCTTGATAAAACCATCTCTGCCAACAGAAAACATTGTAAGGCACTCTGATGCATTCTCCTCAGAAAGGATGACTGCACAAGCAGCTCCTCTATGCATCTTTAGAGATTGTGGCTCTGAAAAACGTTGCCGTAACCTATAATACCAAGCACAATCATCCTGCCCAATATCTTTTGATTCATCATCATTTCTCCTGATTTCAATGTCCACTCTTCCTTGATCTCCATTCAAAATCATTCCTGTAGCTTCATCAGACTTAGCATTTTCCTCATTCTCTAAGTTCTCACCATCCACATCCCTAATTTGTAGTTTAGTGTCATCATCCAAGGATAATTTTGTTACCAAAATACTATCATAGTCATCATTAGCAATTCTTATCATTCTGTTCTGCACATTGCAGCTCTCCATATTCGCACTTTCATCTATAGCCTCTTTAAGACTACTAATTTTAGAATTCTCTTTGCAATTGTATATAGACGGGAGTGGATATGGAAAATCCTTTAAGTGTAGTAATTGTTCAGATTCAGAAGCAAGCATAGTTGCTGCTCTTGTCTTCTCGCCTTCCAAAGAAATGTCACTTTCTATGGATGAAGCTACTGTTATCAGTTGATATATCAATGCTCCCAAATCAATTTGCATTGATGACAATGAAGCAGCTCCAATTTTTTTCTTACATGGAAACCGCGTGGGGTGAGGTTTCTGAAAAAGTTGTTGTGGAACTTGCCCAAATTCATGAATCTGCAGAATTCACAAAATGCATGTCAGTGAAAAGAAAAGTCCATATGTATTTGGAATCTAGATTGAGGAACCAAAAATGAAATTTATGCAATCACCATCATATATACTTAATTATAAGATTTTGCATAGGTAGGTCCAAATTGGTCTTTTTATTCAAATCAACCAATTTGTACCTATCTGTGTTCATCCATCAACAAGATACACTAACAGCACACTTTAGAGGTTATGAAATCAAATGATATAGGGGAAAAGCCATCAATTATATTGTAAACACTAGCATGACTTATAAGTTATAACATTGACACAGAGCAGGACCAGAAATCAAATGAAAATAAATTAATGTCCACTAATGACTAAAATAGGTCCGTGGGACTTGAATGTACAGCTAATAATAGCACACTAAAGACAGGCTAGGGCATTTCTTCCCTAAGGAAAACAAATGACATTGTAACAAATAGAAATGGGGTTAGACCAATGATATCCTAATGGTAAACCCTCGACAATGAAGTAAAGGTACCACCCTAAGTAGAACAAAGAGATAATGTGATGCCACAACAGAGAGATCAATTCAGCCAAACTACAAATGAAAAGCTGAATTCAATAATGTGATTGAACTGCTTCTTGTCAATCACTGTGAATTTACGTGAATTCACCAATACTAAGACTGATAATGTCATTTGCAGAATGTTCTTGACTAAGAGGAGTTGGCAGGGCTAAGGGACGCAGCTGGGAACTCTGCATAGAACCACTTCTAAGAAGAAAAGCTGAGAAACTACTCAAAAAGGGGGGAAATCTAGAGATGTTCTCCTGTCAGAAATTATGCTAGGCAAAAGTAAGACTACCAGCATCTGAATAAACAAATCAGGACTGATTTAATAATCCTCCTTGCTAAGAATGGTTAAGATTGAGAAAGGTTGCTTTATATAACCCAGATCGCTTTCTATTCAACATTAGAGTTAAGGAAACCAGTAATTTGAAAGCAATAACTGGGAATTTCAGTAGGCTTGACAGCTGTAAAAAGTGGAGCATTTAGATTCTTGGAAAAGGAGATTCTCTAGTTTTTAATGAAATTGCAAAGTTTCCAAAAGAAAAGAATAAGAGAAAGGGATATAAACTAGACCAATATATATAACTTGTAATGTTACATTCTTACTCATACCTAAAAGCATTGTGTGCATAAATTTGAAAAGAAACACATAAAATCATTTACAAAACAATGGACAATTAAGCATGCCAACACTTGTTTAGTGACACTGGATAGCAATACCTAACAAATTGTTACTTTAAATCCCATACCTAGCCTAGATATATAAAGACAATCTACACCCTTGTCATATCCTCTTACTTCCTTGCTATCCTTTGGGAGTAAATTGAAGATTTATACACAAACAAAATATCATAAGATAACAGAGGAACACAATAATTTTACTATGATGCACATGAAACTCAATCTTATTCCTTATGACAACAAATATTTATACATGAACGAGAGTTATCTCCTGAACAACGAGCCCATAAAATCACTAAACAAAAATTATCAACTCTAATTAATCCATTGTAATTTGTGAGATAAGCACAGTAACAATATTAATCAAATAATTCTCTTAGACCAACTACAAACAAATGGATCACTAACCCAACTTTTCTCCCCCACAATGATCATTTCGGGAGATTCCAAGACCATCTCTGAATTTATAGAATTTATCCTTTGGTAGTGCCTTGGTGACTATATGTGCTACTTGGCCTTTTGTACTACACTACACTATATTAAGAAAACTTTGCTGAACCAAGTCTCAAACAAAATAATACAAAATTTCTATGTGCTTAGTCTTGCTATGGAAAAAGGGATTCTTGGCCATCTGAATGGTGCTTTGATTATCTCAAATCAACTGTGTGGGATGTTCTTGATGCTCATGTAGATCCTGTAAAACATCATGTAGATCCTGTAAAACACGTTTTAACCAAACTGTTTCACATGTTGCTGTAGCTTCTGCTTAATACTTTGCTTCTACAATGGAGAGAGAAATGGTAGGTTGCTTTCTAGTAGTCCAAGCAATGATTGTTTAGCCAACGACGAATGTGAAACCTGAAGTGGGCTTCCTGTCATCAAGACAACCTGATCAATCTCAAGTCTTTTGTGGATATGTGTCAAACCATAACCAACTGTGCAACAAAGATACCCCGAAATTCTCTTGCCATCTTTCCAATGTACCTCATGCAGATTTGGCATAAATCTAGAAAACATGTTGACTCCAACGCTATATCTAGTCAAGTTGTATTTAGGAAGATCAAACCTCCACCCAACTAATGATATATATTATAGAGTACCCATCAACTCTATTGGAGTCATCATATCTTTGTAACTTCAACCAGATTTCCAATGGAGTTGTGGCTGACTTGCAACTCGTATGTTGAACTTCTTTAATCTATCTTACGTATACTTACCTTGTGCCCTAAAAGGCTACCACTTTTCTGACATACTCAAATGCCCAAGAAATAATGAAATTCACCAAGATCTTCCATCTCAAATGTTGAAATGATATGTGACTTAAACTTCTGAAACAAATCAAGACTGTTCACCGTATAAATCAAGACCGCAACATATATTGAAACTACAAGAATTTCCTGCTCTAGATGAAGAATGCATAAATTGGGTTCGAAAGAACTCTTGATTAGCCCATGATGCTGAAAATATTTAAAAATCCTGAGCAGTGTGGAAGACATCGCCGATATATCGCGATGTCTCCACCCAAACAATATATCGCGAGGGGGGGGGGGATCGCGATTTTTTCCAAAAAATCACGAGACGACGGAAGCAATCGCCGAGCCCGGGGGCAGTCCGGGATAAAAGCTGTTGTTTTATTTTTTGGGGGTTATTTTACTTGCTTGTTGAGGGGTTTGGAGATCAAAGGAGCTTGCTATCATTTTGCCTGGAGCCAAGGAGTAGATTCATTGTGCTTCCAACAACAATCACCGAGTTATTGTCGATTGGGGATTGATTCCCATTAGTGGTTTCTCAATTTGCTGGTATGTATATCAATGTGTAACCATTTGCTCATCTTTTTTTTTTTTTGGTAAATATTGTATAGGTTTAGGGTTCTTATCAATGTTCCCTCTTCTTGCAAATTTGAAAGAGAGATCTACTACCATTTATGCCAAATCTAAGACTGTTTTGTTATTTGCAGCATTATTATTTTTTGGGGGGGCAAATTTCAATGACTCTTACTATCTACAATCTTCAATGTTCAAGCTTGAACCTGAACTTCATTTCTCTTTTTCTTTTTTCCTCAAGTTGAATCATTGTTGTGTGAAAAATCAAAATGCCTAAAGCTTTGGATTCTATGTGGGTATATGGTGAGCCCTTGGAGGGGTTTAATAGACAAAAATTGACTTGCAAGTTGTGTGGAAAGGAAATGAAAGGGGGATGATTGAAACACCATCTTGCACAAATTCCTAGGCATGAAGTGGGGATTTGTGAACAAGCAACCCCAAAAATTGTTCAAATTGTCAATAAATCACTTCATGATATGAATATGAAGAGGGATGTGAAGGCATCAATGAGGACTGAGATTGGAAGAAGTAGAACTAGAAGTGAGAGCTTTACCTCAGTTGCACCTTCAAGTTCCACAATGGCCTCAACGGCCTCAACTTTCTATGTTCGAAGAACCACTCCTGGTGCACAACCTTTTATCGGGTCTATAGTTAAAATAAAGGAGAAGGAAGAAGCAGACAAGCTTGTGGGTAGGTGTTTTTTATGGAGTGGTATTCCTTTCAACATTGCCAAAACCAACCCCTTCTACCAACCTATGTTTGATACTATTGTTGTTGGTGGCCCGAGATACAAGGCCCCCACCCTTGATGACTTGAGAGGGCCTATCCTTCAAGATGAAAAGGTTGACTACACTAAGAGATTGGAGGAGTTTAAGGAGTCATGGGGACTCACAAGATGCACGATTATGTTCGATGGTTGGACTAATCAAAAGGGTAGGAGCCTTCTTAATTTCTTGGCCAGTTGCCCCAAGGGGATCATGTTTATTAGATCTATTGATGCATTTGCACATAAGATGCAACGCTATTCTGTGAGTTGTTGGATGGGTTCATCCAAGATATAGGTCCACAGAACGTTGTCCAAGTCATAATGGATAACACTGATAATTATGTTGTTGCTGGAAGGTTGCTTATGATGAGGCATTTGACCTTGTTTTGGACTCCTTGTGCTGCACATTGCATCAATTTGATGCTAGAGGATATGGGAAAAATTTCTTTCATCAGAGATATTGTTAATTCATCTAGGAGCATGACAAAATTTATATATAATCATACATCTGTGCTCAGTTTGATGAGACAATTCACAAATAACAGGGAGGTGGTGCATCTAGAAATCACACGTTTTGCCACAAGCTTCATTTCAATTCAATCTCTCTTGGCTCGTATGTGGGATATTAAGAGAATGTTCCTTTCAGATGAGTGGCATGCATTGTCATTTAGCACAAAAACGGAGGGGCAAGCCATATATAGGCTAGTGTCACTCCAAGAGAGCTTTTGGGCAGGAGTGGAGGAAGTGTGCCATTAGTGAACCTTGGTAAAGGTTCTTCGGTTGGTTGATGGAGACAAGCCCGCAATGGGCTCCTTTTATCAAGCCACAGATAGGGCCAAAGAATCCATTCGTGCATAATATGAGGACAAGGGGGATGAGGGGTATGAGAGAAGATTATTGATATGGAAGGTCATTGATGAGCGATGGAACAATACACTCCATCGCCCCATTCATACTGCAGGGATCTACCTCAACCCCGCATTCTCTTACTCTTGTGGTTTTAGATTTGATGCTGAGGTTATGGATGAATTCCTCACATGTGTTCAAAGGATGGTGCTAGATCTGCAAGAATGTGCGGAGATTCCTAAAGAAATGGAGATATATAGGATGGCTGGTGGGACATTTGGCTTTGACATGGCTGTTAATGATAGGAAGACCAAAATGCCAGGTGAGCTTCAAGTTCATTTTATTGCAAATTTTAATGTCTCTTCTCCATTTGTTTCAAACTTTAAAATTTCAATGTTATTTCTTTAATTATGTTTCTAACTTTCTACTTTCTCTTATTTGTTCTAGATGCTTGGTGGACAAGCTATGGCCGAAGAGTACCCCATTTACAAAAGCTTGTCATTCGAGTGCTATGCCAAACATGTAGCTCGTTAGGATGCGAGAGCAATTGGAGTGTGTTTGAGAAAATACACACCAAGAAGCGCAACAGGTTAAAATTTTCAAATAAAATTTTCAAGTTTTTTTAAATTATAAATTTATAATTTTATGCACATTGCCATGTCAACATTTAAAGTTTAAATTATATATTATAAAATTTGAATTATAATTTATAATTTATGACCCTCATACAAGTTGGAAACTTCCCGCCTCAATGACATGGTCTACATCTACTACAACCTTCGATTATGGGTGAGGCAGCTTCAAAAAACACCAGATGTGGATGCCATTTCATTGGATTGGATTGGCACCACTGCTACATGGAGGATGGAGAGCGAGTCACCTGTCATGGAACAAGACCTTGATTGGTTACATGAGGATTTGGAGGAGGGGGTGGCAGGGGAGGCAATAGAGGAGGTGGAGGATGATCTAGAGCAAACACCTTTACCAGAGGTGGCTATTGGCCGTGGGAGTGCACCACCACTTTCACAGACACAGACACAGACAATGATGACAGAGCGAGCTAGACTTGGACATAGAAGTGGCACTACTACTTGTAGAGGACACCAAACTCTAGCTTCTTCCTCTCTAGAGGACGTCAGAGTGTAGCTTATCCTTCTGTTAGAGCACATGGGAGCTCGTTGCCACCCGTACGGCCTTCTTCAGCTAGAGGAAGAGCCATTATCAAAGCCATCACCTTTGCCCGTAAAAGGGGCAGAGGGAATCACTAGTTTGTTTTATTTGATTTCATTGTACTATGCAGTATGTAGATCTTGGTTGACGGTTGACTCATGATGATGAGATACATTTATTATATTTTTTTATGATATTTTGAGGCTCTAGAGTCAGTACTCTCATTACTACTCAGGACATGATTTAGTATTGATCTAAGTCACCTGACATGAGGACACGGGACACAAAGGACACGGGGATTCGAGTGTCCGACACGGGCACGGTGACCCCCGGAATCAGAACACGTAGGATACGTTTTATATACATACATATATATATATATATATATATATTTTAAATATAGACATATAGATCCAAAAATATTTAGAAACTAGAACATTTACAAATATTCAATAGAAATTAGAATAAAAACACATTAATGATCATTGATTACTATTAGTAATTACTAAATTAGTAATTAGTAATTACACATTTGCCATTCACAAGTCACGATTCACAACACATTTGTCATTCACAAATCACAATGACACACATAGATGCATGTCGGAACCATATTTCTCATTAAGTCATCAAAATCAAAATGTATACAATGTAGTAATGTACATATATGTCGGAATGCCACTGGGCATTGGCAAATGCCAAAATAGACTAAAGTCTAATAGTAAATACAAAAAGGGGTGGATCAAGATGGGAGAATCCCATATGTCAGTAGTCCTCCTCCATGCCTGAATCAACATCAAGATACTCATCACTACCCTAATCCTCCTCCTCCTCCTCCTCCTCCTCCTCTCTACCCATCTGATGACCTGCATCTCCTACTGTGGAGGATGACCCCTCCATACAATCACTATCATCAAAAGTGACCGGCTCTAGCACTGGATCATTAAGATCCATGTTGGCTAATGCCAACTCAATACT
>LPNX010375948.1:481996-583424 GCA_001517045.1 Pseudotsuga menziesii
GAAAATATGTGCTCATGAACTCATGGTTGCAAAAATTGCATCTCCAAGACACATTGCCTCCCCCACCAAGCTTTGCCCCGGGCCCATCTTTCCTTGTCACATACTTCCGCAAAGGGTATTTTTTTTCTTGGGCTTGTTGTCTTGCTAAAACAGGGTTATATGGTGTATGAGCTCCACTAGCAGCCGATGGAGCACTTGACGGAGGAGGAGAACCGGTTGTGCTTGATGGAATAGGAGGGGAGGCCCTAGATGGTGCATTTCTCCCTTTCCTTTGACCCCTACCTCCTCCCCTAGCTGATTGAGACATTCCTTTTCTTGTGTGATGGTTGAGCTTGCAATCCTCTCCACAAATCCGCCGGAATGCACTTGGAACCGCTTGGAAACAATGGATAGCCTTCAAATCTCCTTCAAAACTCCTTCACCTGCACATAAAACTCACTCTCAATGATTTGCTTCCTTCCAAATGACAAATAGAAAGACAAAAAGTTGAATTTAAGTGACCACGGCTGTCTTTTTCGGCCGGTTACGTGTCCTGTTTTTTGGCTACGTGTCCGATTTTCGGGACACGATGGAAGTTCGTGTCCGATTCGATGGGGAGTTCGTGTCCCGATTTAGGATTCGACCGAAGGTCGAATCGGCCTTGTGTCGGACACGAATCGTGTCCGATTCGTTCCCCACAGGACACGAGGGGGGTAGAGGACGAATCCGGTTTCTTAGGTATTGGTGTATGATATATCATTAGACATCTTATACATCATATATATCTGTTTTCTTTTCATATTTGTGGCAATGTGTTTATTTGATGCTGTTGTTGCTTTAAATGTTAAAAAACTTGAAAAAAAATGAATATTTTTGTATTTTTTTGAAGTTTGCCGATATTTTTCGCGATATTGCCGATAAGTTGTGTTTCGGACCCTCGGCGATATTTTCGCCAACACAATGTCTTCCACATTGATCCTGAGTACCATGCTTGTGGAGCTTGCTCAACTCCATACAAGGCCTTCTTCAACCTATAAACACAATATTGTTTACTCAGAATTTCAAATCCTTTAGGTTGCACTACACGAATATTCTCACCAACATAACCATTGAACAAAGCTAATTTAACATCCATTTGACAAACTGTCCACTTATACTGTGCAGCCAATGCAAGCACTATCCTGATTGTGTCCATCTTTGCACTAAAGCAAAGGTTTCAATGGAATCAATACCTACTTGTGCATATCCTTTTGCAACTAAACGAGCTTTATGCTTTAATGATTGTAGTATGTACCATCTGATTTAACTTTATATACCCATTTAGTATCGATAACAACTTTTCTTCTAAGAAATTTGACTAAGTTCCATGTACCATTTCTTACCAATGCAATAAATTATTCTTCCAATGCTTCATTCCATCCATTCTTTTCCGACGTGTTGCCGCCTATAACACACTTCACCATAGATAACTCTTCCAACCGTTTGGTGTGTTCTTGAGGGAAACTATGAGTTTAGAACCCAATGTCACCTCGATTCCTAACTCCTCTGTTTAGACCCCAACTCCCAATAGGTTAAGGGGGGGTAGTCCCTACTTACTAAGTTTCTTTGTAGAGTTTAATTAGGAGCTATAAATTATTAATGTTCCACTAGTTAAATGGCAAGCAACCATGCAAGTGTGCAACAATATGATGACAAGCAAATCCTTCTTTGTACATGAACCAAATACAATTGCAAGAGAAAGATAACTAGTGCCTACTTAGTTCGGGTTATTTAGTCACAAGCTTATAATAAGATACACTAAAACTGCCAAAATATACAAATTACACTAAACCATTCATTCACCACAATAATTGAGCAACAGCATCTTACACCTGTAAAATACTTTAAACAAATGGACCAATATGTACGAGATATGCCTGAAAGAGATCAAACAAAATAACAAAGAGGACTATGAAAGTAAATAAAACAAAAGGCTGTGATGTTTTGCAAGTGGTCCTATAGATTTTAGTTTATTTTATGGTCTTTCTTCAACTTAGGGGATTAATGTTTGTACAACAAAAGTAAAGCTAACTAGTGTGCCTACCTCTAATGTAAGATCCCAAACCCAAACTAAGCTAATTTGTCCCACTGCCTGGTAACTTAGTTATGTATTGTTTTTACAAAACACTTCTTAAATTCACTGGTTTGTTCATTGTTTGTATTTGAGGCCGGATTCTGGACTGTTGGTGTAATACTGGTGTCTTATTTGCTTGTGAGTTTACTTATTTATTCCAACCTTTATACCACGAGGCTCATATATTTCTAGCAATGGAATTAGTGCATGAAACAAGACAAAGACAAGTTGAAATTGTCCACACCAGCAATAAATATAAAACTGATATGTATATAATAATGTTGCAATTGGTACATGGCTGGAAGTTTTCTACCAAGTTTGAGGCGTGGTACCTTACCCAAATTACATATTGAAGCTTGCTGTTGAATGAAGAGGAAAAGGAGAATGCTCAGGAGGTATGTCGGTGGATATGCTTGCCTGGAAATGTTGGTACTATCCTCAAATTGTGATCAGCAGTACGAACAAGACTTTAATGGCTGAAGCAGCCCTCTTCCCAAGCTTGGAAATGATGTGATTGCTAGCTCTGAGGTTGCATGCAAGCAGTAGCAGTGTATTTGACTGATAGATCCACCATAGAACTCCACCATGCAACAGATTTAGGCCCCAAATCCATTGTCTGTCATAAGTTTCAGCTCACTGTAGGTGACAGCAGTGAATTCTAAGATTTTATATGTCTGTAACAGTTCTTCCTAGCACCTAGATTTGATGGTGTTAAAACTTAAGGGTAGATCGATGGCAGCTAGTGGGATTGATGTCCTCCCTTTAGATCTCTTCTACAAGATGTGGTGGTTGTATATGTCTTCACGTTATGGACAGTGCAAACTCAAAATTCTATGCTAAACCCAACAGCCTTTGGTTACGTTAAGATTCAGGAAATGGGAGTGAATGTTCAGGAATGAATGGACCAGCAAATAAGAATGTCCTCCTGTAGATGATGATGCCTCACTGGAATATTTGGATTCAATAGAGAATGCCCTTCCAATGGAAATCACAACAGTAGATATAACCTTGAATCCCAGAGGCTTGCCTCTGAGGGAAGTCCTTCCTCCATCAATGATTGTGATCATCATTTTAATGTTTGAACACACCACTTTTAAGTTTTACACACAAACTTCCTTCCCACTGATATTATTCTTCTACTTGGTGTGTCCTCACCTTCGTGTGTGATTATAAAAACACTGCGTCCTTGACAAGAGAATAGTGAAAAGAAGAATGTATAGCTTCAACCAACTGCTCCCTCCTCCACTAAGCATTGTAATCTCATCCTCAGACCCCAATTTGATATGTGAATGAAGATGGAAGACCACAACAGGTGTGCCCTCCTCTAGATGGTAAAGTCCACAGATCTGCAAGAAATCTTGATATCTCTCCATGGCACCAATTATTGATTCCCATAATGTTTAGATTTGAATACAACAAGCAATTCCGAACCACAATAATGAAGCACAATAGTAGATCTGGATGATCTACCCTATTGAATTGACTAGGGTGGATAGATTTCGCCACCGAACCCAATTGTTGGCTAAGGAATTTGCCCTCAACCCTAAATAGCTCTTTGATCTCTCAAAACCCAAAACTCAATAATGAATAATAACAATAGATACCTTTTTGGTTTAACTACCCTTCCTATATAGCTTTAGCATGTACTTTTAGGGTTTGCATGTCACTTTTAGGGTTTGCACTTTACTTTTTGCATGCAGGCAATTATAATTGCTCGTTGACTTAAGACTGAAGAAATAAGGCGTGCATGCTCTGCATGCTTTATGAAAATAACTCTAATGGCCCTCTTTACTATACCGATGACTTAATAATACTGAATAATTGTTCTAATATGATCCCGGTATTTAATGTCCTCAGTCAATTCCCCATTTATCAATAACGAAACATTACAGTCCTCCCTCGCCAAAGATTGCTTGTCCTCAAGCAATGCCAATGCAACTCCACAATCAATCAAACTGAACCAACTGAATCTGGGGATGATCCCAGGGTCCCAAACTATCCTAGGAGATCTATAGCACCCTCTGCTCAAAGCACTGCACTGCACGGTACCATCACAATATGTCCAATGGAAGCCTCCTATAAGTAAAGTAACTAACCACGGTGTAAACGAGGTCCCATCACAAGAGACCTCCTAAAAGCATCATCTAGCAATCACTAAATTCCCAGTCACTGTAATCCCAGGGTCCCAAATCAATCTCATAATTGCAGAGATCAAAATGCATCCACTGCTACCCTGCGTAGTATCGACACAAGGAGCATTTTGTAGACTCCCAAGTAACCCCATCAGTAAATATTGTATCCATCCCTCATAAGGTCTCCGACCTGGATCCCAATGCAAACTTGTGCATCTTTCATTCCAAATATCCCAAGGCCCTTGTGGGACAATACCCCTGGCTAGGAATGTCTTCCCAAGAATTGCCCACTCAATAGGACACCAACTCTTAATCCCTCTCCCATCTAACCCCCAAAAAGGACCTTGTCCATAAGCACCATCACAAGGAATAATCCTACCAAGCTGACATTTTGCCCTTCTAATTTCAACTAGAATGCCCATATACTGCTGCCCAATTTCTCGATCATGGCCAACCTGTAAAAACCATCCTCCATTATGCAAATGTGGACTCAAGCTACTGCAAGCCTTATTTATGTACTCCTGAAGAGGATTGATTTGAAATGCAATAGTATGTTTCTTTTGCTGCCCCATAAAGGAATCTAACTGCTCTTCAATACTAGAAATCCTAACCGCTGACTCGGTACATACAACTCGAAGAACTGTAAGCTCAACATCTCGCGGTAATATGGTGTCCCAAAGTATCTCGGTCCTCTCTTTCATTGCTAGAATGCTTTCTTTAACACGTTCAATCTTCTTTCGATGACTATCATCTAGAAGCTCTATCTCATGCCTGTATAAATTCTTCCTAACCTCCATGTGCGACTACCCACTGTCTCCACTGTTGTGCTCATTTCCTTGCACGTCATGTATTTCACCTGTCATAACTATCTGCACTCCTACCATAGGTGATGAAGAGTGTACCAACTCCAACTCATCACACAGCTTGTCCACAATATGACTATCAGATGTGTTAGTGTCGCTAGACTCACAGGATGGCTTTAATGCTATCTCCTCATGCACATCCTCATCATGTATTGTTAACTCCAAATCAAGCTCACCATCAACTTGTACTTCGAGCTCATTTTTCTCCACTCCAACTATATTTTTAAGGAAATCTTTATCCAAATCCTTGGGTTGGCTCCCGAACTTAATGGTGTAATAGTCTTGAAAGGACAATGTTGCACATACCTCATCCCCCAAGGCTAGATATTCCTAATATCAAGGCAAGTGTTGCAGTGTTGCTAACCTCTGCAAATTTCCAGTCAAGATCCTTCTCATTGTCTTCATGTTTAAGCCCACAGTTGAACAGGAACATGCTCTGATACCACTGTAAGATCCCAAACCCAAACTAAGCTAAATTTGTCCCACTGCCTGGTAACTTAGTTATGTATTGTTTTTACCAAACACTTATTAAATTCACTGATTTGTTCATTGTTTGTATTTGAGGCTGGATTTTGGACTGTTGGTGTAATACTGGTGTCTTATTTGCTTGTGATTTTACCATTACATCTAACCCTTATCCCTCAATTGAGAGAAACTGTTGGGTGCTCAAAAAGAGAGAACAAAGATCCCTTCTAGCTCCACAAATCAGTCCCAAGGACAAGCAGGGTGCTCAACAGGAAAACAATAAATGCCACGAGCCTTCCAACAACCTCTACCCCTCTAGCTCCACAACAAGTCCTTATTTTCTCAATATTGCAATAAATGGTTAAAGTGCCTATTAATCTAGCCAATTCAATCTCTAGCCCTTTCTTGTCACCTAAGATCGGACGAACCGATAAGGGGAGTGAATACAGGGCCAAAGCGAGGCAAGGTTGATTTCACTCTATCAAAACAAATAATTAACAACAATACAAGCCAGCACGATATTGCAAGGGTGGCAAAGCCAACTCACATGCAAGGTGTGGGAAATATGAAAAATAAAAGAAAATGCAATACAAACCAAAACAATTTTGCAAGGATGGTGTTATCACGAATCTTGCAATTGCCCTGATATAGAAATCCAATACAGGATGGGAAAGGGGACGGGCAACCAAAGTCATGACCTACGAAAATCCCAACCCCCAAAAGATGGATGGTTGTCACGTCGGTTGAGACTTCCTTCACTTTATGCCACTGAATTCCCAAGTGACAATGGGGGAGACACGATCATATCCTGAAAGGATAGATCTACAGCTAATCACCAAATCAAGCCAGGAAATGTGAATACGTAAGGTGAGAGCTAGAAACCCTAGATTTCAGGGATAAGTCACAAGTTAAGGAATATTCGAGTATGGGTGTTTTAGGATTTATAGAAATGTTACTCGAATGAAAATGGATTAGTGACTTAAAGAGTTTAAATCAGATCTAGGGTTGGTGTGTTTGTTCAAACGATCAAAACTCGAGACCCTAGGGGATTTAAGCAGAAATATTGAAAATACCCAGAACGAGATTGATACAGAGAATTTAGGCTTTCAACACACCTACTTGGATGCAAGATTTAACGGTATGAAAATCCAAGCAAAACCGGAAAAAGAAACAAGGGAAAACTGGCTAGCAAGGCATAGAGGGTGTTTTCTCCTCTAGTGATCAGTGTCTGGAGTTGGGAAGATGGAGTCCAATGATGACACCTAGGAGGAAGAGATTTTGAGGGATGGTCGACAAAACCTAGATCGTTGAATTTGCATATTCCTCGTGCAAATTGATCCAGTTATTTTTCCTAATTCTAATGAAGGTTTTTTCTGGAAAAGCAGCGATGGGAAATGCATGCAAAAATTAAACGAGGGAGAATTTCCCTGTGAGACGTACCTGGATTTTGTAAATGACCTCGAAAATGATGAAGAACGCTGCTTTCTTAATCTAATGAGCATTTTAGGAGAAGATCTTGCTGTAGTTGAGCTTCATCCAGTGACCCTAGCGCCTCCTTCAACCTGCCAAACCAGAGAAAACCAAATGGTAAGGCAAACGAATGAGATTTGCAGAATAAGGAAAGGACAGGAGGTAAAAATTCATAAAGAAAGAAATACTCCCTAAACCGAACACCCAAGATCCGGGGCAATGGTGAGTTTCCCCACAGATGCGCCCTCTTCCCTAGCGCGCCTCCTTCCCTACAAATAAATGGGTAAAGGAAAAAAATGCAAAATCTATCCTGAAACAAACTCAGTACAGAAGAGCAGCAATGCCAATCATCAAATCATCAACTCATTTACAAAACTCAGAAAAGTAATCCTAGACAAATCTCTTTATTCAAATTCCGGTGCCAGAGCTCATGAAATACAATTGGGGGGGTCACCTCTCTTAAATAGTTTGAGAGTGTGTCCACATTTCAACTAACTATCATTCGACGGTTGTGACTAAGGCATCATCAACGGTGGAGATCAACAATACAAAGATCAATACACGGATCAAGTGACCAAGTCAACAAGGGGGGTGCACTTTGCTCAAGGACACCTATCCTAGGTGAAAGTCATGTTATGATATAAGATGTGACATGATAATACATAGGAGGGGGTCACTAGGGGCTTAATTCACTCTATGCCCCTTTACTTCACAATACAAGATATAACAATGAAATACATTAATAGCCAAGTTGAGGGGGCTCCCCTTGGGGGGCTTTCCTCACTAACTGAGCCAAAACAAAAATAATCCAGACAACTGCTGACTGAAAATTGTTGAAGGACTGTCCGAGATGCTGAGACACGTCATCTGCCAAAATTCCAAGCTATTTCCTTGACCCAAGAAGCCAAATCGATTTTTTCAGTGAAATTCCTGGTTCATTTTTGCTAGTACAACCTCTGGAAAATGATAAAATCACCATAACTTTGTCCAGTACGAGAACTGGGGGAAACTGACTGCTCTAGTGACACAGAAGAATGGTATAAGTGACTACTCATACCCCTTGGAACACTGTACTACTCTAGGAGAACCAAAAATATTGTCATCTGTAATAAAATTTGATCATTTGGCCAATAATAAAGTGATAATAATCACTGATGAAGATATCTAGGGCCAAACTCTCAAAACTCAAACCGAAGTTTTAGTCCTAGGCATGTTTGGAACAAATATAGACCATGTTGTTTTTTGACTCACTGCCTTGGGAACCGTGCTTGACTTGGTCAAACTAGGTTGACCAGGTCAAAGTACCCAAACTGAAAGTGAGATACTGTATCCATATGATCCTGTAAGCATGAAGGGTAAGAAATGTTCCAATGGTGTATATCAAAACCAAGCTTAAGCCAAGTTATTCATAATCATGGTGACAATAATAATAGTAAATAAGATATACCTGTGCTTCTGAGAAATCTTGGAACCTTCTAGAAGTCTGCTTGTTCATGCCATACTTACAAAGTGTAAACAATTTGCTATTGCTGGGTGAGGATGGAAAACAAAGGCTAAGGCAAAGGGTAATGACTTTTAACTGATTTTGACTTTGTGATCTCTCTGAATGACAACCAATACACTCAACCAAAGTGACATATACATGACAGGTAGCAATACAGGATGGAGGTGTCTCACAAGTGGATAAAGTACTTGGGCTTGTTTCCTTCAGAGTCTAGCAAGTTTTCCTTTGCACTAATTTGCAACATAGGTCAACCTTCAAAGGCAGGTGCCCTAGAAGCCTTCTGGGCTCCAGTACTGACAAAGACACAGCCTTTGCAAGCTAGTCTCACCCTGTTGCCCCATGGGGCCAAATGAGTCGAACACTATACAAAGGGTGAGTGCTCATTCTTTGACCATTAACCTTTTATTAATACATTTCATATGAATTATTAATTCATTTCATATTTCATATAAGATAGGAGCCATCCTACAAGAGCAGGTGCCCTGGAAAGCCTTCTGGGCTCCAGTAAATGACTAAGGCCTATACCTACTGCCAGCGAGCAGTCCATAGCCCCGACGGGTTTGCCTCTCCATGTTGCCCCTGTGGAGGGCAGATGAGCCTTACATTATACAAAGAATGAGTGCTCAACCCCTTGGCCACTGACTACTTTTTAGAACATTTATATTTTTGCATCATTTAGATATAGCTTTTATGCATTCCGATGCTTTAATGTTTAGCAACACTATTTGGTGGAGCACTTGTTTTAAAGACTAAAGGAGAACTTCCCAGTTAACCCAGCCACACTGGCCAAGCCAAATACTTCATAGCCAAAGACACATAACAACATGGAATCTATCATGTACAGGGGTCAAGATGGGGAAAAGATCTTCAATCTCACAAGTCTCAAATAGTCTAAGTCATGGGATAAATTCGTAAATAGATGACGTGGATGTACGGGGACAGGTGACAAATGGAACCAACAAAGCACTAAGGTTTACTCTTTGCACAAGCATGGCATGAACAACAGTCTTCGCATCAAGTCCCTTGATTAGTCATAACACAAGTTCAAGCATTAGTACATATAAGCAAAGGTCACCATAATCATCCTAACATGACAAGCATAGGTGTTTGACATACATCATAGAGCAAAACTAAACCAAAGAAGCGTATACATGATCTCACCATATATACATGTCTCCAACTAATAAGGCCCCTCTGTAACTGTGTGTACCAACTCTGATCTGTTGCTCTACTGAAATGAACTAGGTGATACTCGAAAGCATATCAATGGACTCCTGAATCTCAGTCCTGGCAAGGAAAATCTGATGAACAAGGCTCTGGAATGGCTGAAGCTGTAATGATCCATGCTAAAACCCCATGTGAAAAGTAGCTCGGAATAGAACAAGAGATAAGTCTGTATGTTGCATCATGGTAGCCCAGCTGCCAATGTATATGTGATAATAGATGGCAAAGTCAAATCACTTGCAAGGTGTGGGCAAATAAAATTTTCAAAATAGAAATACAAACTAAACTAACCCTAAGCCAATCAACAATTGCTAATGCAAGGGTGGGCAATCCCAACTTCCGTTGCAAGCAATGGATGTCAAACAAATGGAATTTAAATGCAACTTAAAATGCAAAAGAAAATCAAGTCCAAGAGATTCTCTTGGACTTGTTATAATTGTTGATGTATTTGTAACTTCGAAAGATATTATGATGTATATTATCATTGTATGTTGTTGTACCCCCATTGAAGATGTGTTTACCTCCTTGCAGGATGTCTTAATTGTGTCTAGACCTTGAGGTACAACCTTCGTTGTAAGTCGGAGCAATAGTCCCCAGTGTGACATCATGTAATGTGTATTTGCAGTCTCTCTAGGAGAAGTCGGCCCTGCTAGTAGAACAGGTCGGCCCCAGTCATGTGTTTGGTCAGTCACTTGATTAGTATAAATAGGGAGGCGCCCTCCCTCATTTATACACACCTCACACTCTCAAGTTCGCATGAGAGAGAAAGAGAGACAAAGGGAGGAGAGATAGATAGTTGTTGAATACTTCTTATTACTGCTTTTGATCATCTTACTATTCTGAGGAAGTTTGCGGGGTTTTCTCCTTTATGGTTTCCCCGGAGAAAATCTGTGTCTTGTGTATCTCTTATATCTTATGCATCTAGTTGTACTTGTTATTCTTTCAGACAAAGATTCTAATCAAGCTAATAAGATCTAGAAAAACTAACAATAATGACTGACATTTCAACGAAACAAAAAGAGAGCAAAGAGGTAGAAAAAGAGTATTTTCACCCCTTCTTGGTCATGGCCTTGGAACCCTTCCTTTAAGGTGGCCTTTGCACCCTTCTACGGATGAAACTTGGTAGAGCTTCTCCTTGTTTTATCACCAACCTGCTAAAAACCAACAAACAGAAAATTATATAATATGCCCAAAATCACGTTGCAGAAGTCGAATGCTAGTGAAAAATATATACATAATTTCTAAAAAAATTGCGAAGTAAATAATTTGAAATAAACTTGAGTATGTGAGAGGTTAGATTAGTTTTAAAACATTCAACAAACTAAAAACAATATTCAGAAATTTATATGTGAGAAGGAGAAATTTTGCCCTTTTCCCTTCTAGATTTGAAAAATGGGGCATCCAACTGAGGAATCCCACTCTTCAATCCAAATAACCTGCACCTTGTAAGATCTTTGCTACACAACTAAAAGAAGGTGAGATTCATATAATGAGCAAAGAAATCATAAACTTCAACCGAGAAAATATATGAAATTCTTTACTACAAAAACCAAAACTCACATAATCTATGGTAAAGAAATTACCATAAACCTTACCAAAGCAAAGAAAGTTGCCTCCTTGGCCTCCCAAACTTGAGTAGCTACTTGAGAATAGAAGCAAATCATCCAAGAACACAATGGGACATGTTGTCACCAACCCTGTAGTTGCCTATGTGAGATGGATCCAAAATGGATGGCAGAGGGACAAGCAACTAAGCAGGTGGAACCAAGATTGCCTCGACTCCCAAATGGATGGTTGTCATGCTAATCGAGGCAGTCTTTGCTTTATGTTATCCTAGGCCAAGACAACAAAGGGGGAGACTCGGATCTACTCCCAATAGGAGAGATCAAACCTAGACAACAGATCAAATCAAATAGACTTGAGGTACGTAAGGTGTAAGGTAAATGGGAACCCTAGATCTATGGAGGGTGTCACTAAGTGAACCAGGGCTTTGGATTAGGGCTTTGGGAGTGTGAGGTTTGATCCAAGGTTGGGAGACAGGTGACCTATAAGGTGAATACTAGATCTGGGGTTGGGGTACTAGCAATAGATGAAGGTATCCGCTGCCTTGGGAAACGTAACCAATGCAGGGAGGGCAAGGACAGGATTGGGGCTATCTAGTACCGATGGATAGACTCAATGGAATGGTATAACAATGTCACAGTACCCGAGTCACCAGGAAAAATCAAATTTCAGGAAAAAAAGGCCAAAGAGGGGGTAGGCTAGGGTTGGAGATTAGTGCCTGTCAGATCCAGGGCAATGGAGACACTATCTGCCCAACATTGGAGGAAACCCACCTGGAAAATAGCACGATCTACAAACCCAAAAAGGTATTTGGCCGAAAAAGTCAGATCACAAGAAAAACTAGCAGCAAGATGGCTAGCGCTAGGGTTTGGGAGGTCAGTTTCTCAAATCTAGGGCAACCTGTACTTCTAGCTCAGGGTTGAAGGTGATTTGGTGAGAGGATAACCCGATCTACAAACCCAAGAAGGTATTTTGCCAAAAAAATCAGATCATAAAAAAAGTCAGAAAATGGTGGATAGCACTAGGGTTTGGGAGGTCAGTTTCTCAGATCTAGGGCAAACCGGCCACTTTCAGATCAGCATTGAGGGTGATATGGTTAAGGGATGCCCCGATCTACAAAACCTAGCAGTGGTTTGGCTCCAGATCAAGCGGTCTATTTTTTAGTATTTTTGGTTTCTCTAATTATAGAATTTTCAGTGTAAAATGAACAAAAGCAGAGGCCAATGGATTGAGATCTAGAAGAAAGGGACTAACCTGTAGATCTTACCTAGAAAACCTTGTAGATGCCTTGATGATGATGATCCCTGCTATCTCGATCAATTTGAGAAGCTTTGAGCGAGTTCTATGTCCAACGTCTTGCCCCAAGGAGTCAATGTGCCCTCTCTCCTGCACAACAAACGTCAACCATATCAGATTTGTTGCAACATGAGAAAAAACCTAGATGCTACAGAAAAATAGCAAGAAGAAATCATAGATCGCAATGACACTAATGAAAACCCCCTAATAAAAACGAAGACAATCCAAGCGAGTTGAGGTCCCCCTGCAAAAACGCCCAAGCTGAAGTTGCCCTCCTGTAGACAAGACAAAGATTCCCGAAAAAGATATAGATCTCACAACAATTTCCGGAATGCTAGGAAGCAAAAGACTTTCCAATCACCATCTAAGAACACCAGATGCAAAGGAGATCCAAGAATATCCACAAGAAAAGTTTTTTTCTATTATTCAGATCCAAGAGCCAAAGGCCCCTTACAAATGAGAAGCTCTCTCCTCTAAATAGGAACGAGAGAATCAAAATCCTAACCACTCTTCAAATGAGTGGCTAAGATTAAAAGATACAAATGTCTAATCAATGGTTGAGATGAGCTCAACATACAATACATGGATCAATATAACAATATAATATAAAAGTGGACTAAATCACCCAAAGAGAGGAGACCCCACTCAACAAGAAATAAATGAAGCACATGGTGGGTCCATGGAGTGTTAACTAACTCCCTCTGGGTGTCCTCATGGCACAATAAAAATAATATATTTTTTAAGCTGTGAATTTGTGCCTCCTTGAGGAAATCGTGAGCCTCCCAAAAGCTCCAAAAAGTAATATAAAATGCCCGAAAAAAATAGTTGTGGGCCCAATTAGGTGCTGCAACTGTTGGAGAAGGTGCGGAGAACATCACTCTCATCATCATGACTCATCCCATGCCATTTCCTTGCCTCAGTAGCCCAAATCGAATCCCTCATTAGCCATTTAATTATTTTTTAATCTGCCTCGGGAAATGTGAACCTGCCAAAACAGCCTCCTAGGGTGCCTGCGTTATCCAACTGAGCCTACCAGGCTCTCTGGGAGGGGAGTAATATGGTACAATCAAGTGGTTGGACACCCTATGCCCAATACAGCGCCCTAGGAAATCCAATAAGATCATCTCCCTGCTTAGACATGACTTCCAGTGAAGCAAAACTACGCTAGAAGAGTAAAATGAGCCTAATCATCTCTGTAAGTGCCCAGAACTGACAACAAGTTGTCTCACTGGACTCAGAGAGTCCAAATCCATCTAAGGTATATACTCATACCCATTCCGGGTCTCTACCTGGTCATCTGCAATATCCAATAGACAAAATAATCACCTGTAAATGACCAGATACCAATAATATAACTCAGGATGGCATCCATCTGCTGCAAGTGTTAAGAGGCTAGGACATGCTCTACAAATCATTAAAGTAGCAATCATAACAAATAGCAATCACCTCACTGGCGGTACATCAACCAAATACATTATAGGGTTTTATTTATTATTACTCAGACTAGACTTTCAGGACTATACTCACTTCATAGTTGAAGTCAATTTGCTAGTGAAGGGTGAAGGCTAGAATTTACAAAGCAAGGACAAAGGATGACCACCAGCTCAACAACGTGACACTTTGGATATGGAAAGGGAATACTCACTATAGCCATATGCTGGACAAACAACAACAAAGGGGATGGCAGTGCCTCACAAATGGGTGAACTACTTCAAAGGTGAGAGGTGCTTACTCACCTTGACAAATGCTCACAATCCAACTCAATACAACTAAGGCCAGCAATTTTTAGATATAACTTTTAGGAACCATTTCTTTTTTGGGCCTTTGATTTTTCATAGCCTTTGTCTTCATATTTTTTATACAGACTTTTATCATTTAGGCTTTATGCATTCATGTATGTTGAAAAACACTACTTTTCATGAATGTTTAAGATATTTCATTGCAATACTTTTTCATAGTCAATTTCATTAGGCTAGCCTTGCATTCATGTATGTTTAAAAACACTACTTTTCATGAATGGGCTTTTTTCATAAGATATTCATTTCATTTCCAAATACATTGTATTGATGGCAGCGCTACTTGTTTCCGGTAAGCAAACACATCCTAGGCAACTCAGAGCCGAGACACAAATAAACAAGGAGGCTTGTCCAACAAAGGCTCTAGTGAGGAAAGGTCCTCCATGCCACAAGTCAAGTACTAAGTTGGGCTAAAACACAACTGGAAGGTAATGGATGAGTGGAGACAATGGATAATGAAACCAACACTAGCAAGCCAAGGTATGGTGGGAATGACTACCTCTATTCTCCCTAAGGAGGGTAAAACCAATGAGTATAGATCAAGCACTTCCAATTCTGAGTAGGGACATCAATACATAATATAGATACATCCAATTCCACATATTTATATGACTGCCAGATCATGACACTAAATGCTAACACATGTCACAGAAATGAGTATAAGAGCAATGATAACCATAACACAATATAATACAAGTCGAGTCATAACCATGCAAATAATCCATCTAAACCATCATATGTCCAATGAGAGAACACTGATACAAATCCGGGCATCCCTGACTGCTCAGCAAATGACTAAATGACTACATCAGTCCTCGAATCTGAGTGTCCTGAGACTCAGTCTTGGTATGGGAGAGTACTAGAGTCCAGTAATGACATAATGATCCATCAAAACTACTCATCTCAACATCTCATATGTAGGAGATCTGGCTGAAAAATACACTAAATCTGAAAAATAGAATATGGTAGCCCAGCTACTATATATGTGATAACAGGACACAAGGTTCTTCCAAAGATTTCAATTAACTAATCCAGATGGATGAAAATTACAACGACCCTGTTGACCACCTAACCAACTAGGTAGGAAACTATGTACGTTGAAGATGAGAAAGATGTACTTGACAAAAATTTTCAAGAGAGGAAGTTTTTTTTCTTTCTCCTCTTATCTTTTCTCCATGAAATTTCTGCACCACTGCAGGTAAATTTTGTAATTATATGTCAGCATGAGGGTCTTTTTTTGAAAAACTTGATTGCCTAGGACTTTATCATTAGGGAAGTCCTTTCATCGAGTGTTTTTTCCATTGGATAATTAAAATTATTTTTCAGTGATTTTAATTATCTGAGTTTTTCACTCAAAATTCCCCCAAAGTTGTGAAAGGCATTCTAATGATCAAGTCCATGGGGTGAATAAGGTCTAGAAATGTTGTATATTACTAGGCTAGACATTATCCAAAGTCTTGTAGGATTTTATTAATCTTTTCCTAGGATTTTTTAATTTTTGGTGATTAAAAAATGTCCCTCACCATAAAAACGTTGTAATGTAAAGAGGGATAAGTGGCTCCTAATGCCCATAAATAGGGGTATGGGTACTCAAAATCAATGGCATGAAACCCCGTACACCCTTCGGCCAAGTTTGAAGTAATTTGGACAAGTTTTGCTAAGGTTTTGGACATGTTTTCTTAAGTCAATCCAAAAAATCAGCAAAATTAGCCATTAATTAGAATGGCAAAATTTTGTAACGTGTCTAAAGTCACTTGGGAGGAGAAATTAACTTTCCAAATGTTATATTATGTTCCTAAGGTGACATTAGAGGTAAAAAGGCCCCCCCCCAACATGCAAGTGTTTCTTAAGTTTGAAGTTGCCCTCTCTAGGAAGCGTGCCCCTCTCTCCATGGGCCATCCCTCCTCTCATTTGACAAGTGGCAAACATGCACATGGAGTCCCCTCTCACTCTTGAGTCTTTTCCTATTTAAGGAGGACTCCCCTCCTCATTTGGGTGACAATCCCTCTTCTTTCTCAAGCTCTTGCTATTCTTGCTCTCTTGCTCTCATTTTGAGAACCATTTTGTAATTTTCAGCTATTGTGATCAATGAAGAAAATTCTTTGGGGGAGATTGGGTGTCTTGCTCATTGTGAATAGTGGGCTCCTATTTTTCATTGCTATCATATGCCATTGGAGGCCAAAGAAGCAAATTGTTTTGCTTGGTGAGATCTATTGCATTTTTGTAGTAGATTTTATGAGTTTTTCTTCCTTGTATTTGAAAATTTCATGCATTTCTCGATTGAATAGTATGATTTTTCAAGTCGTTATTAGGAACTCACCTCTCTTGCATGTGTGAAGCAAAATCTTTCAATTTGCAGGTTATGTAGAGTGGAGAGTGGGATTCTGTACTGAGCTATCAACATTTAAGACCAACATCAGGGAATGATTCCAAACAACCAGGCCCTTGAACTTGTTTGAGCCCATACATGGGATTTTCTTGAAACCCTTAGGTTGTTGAATATACACTTAGTATCTTCTCTTTTGTAAGCATATCCACTGGCTTGGCTGATTCTAACATTCTGACACTTACGAGGATGAATATCTAGACTAATCGATCTTGCATCCTCCGAAGCCTCGTGCTCCCTTTGTGTTTGAGCACTCAGCTCCTTTTGGAACTGTGCATCCAACTCTGAACATCAACAAGATCTGCATTCTAGTTCACCTCATCACTTGTCTTTTAGAAAAAGTTTCATTATCCTTTTCTTGTAACTTTGCTAGTCCATAATAGTACATCTAACTGATATTCTTTGTCAATACGAACTTAAGTTGTATATGCACCATCATCTTGAGTCATACGCCAAAGAAGATCATCTATTTTCTCATTCACACCTTTATCATGAGCACATTTGTATAGGACCCCTGTTTGGGAACTTCCGAATCTCATGAGAGATTTGAACATCTGGCTTGCTACCTCATGATTAACAAGAAGAGGTTTGTTATAAGTACTTTCCTTCTCCTTATATGCTGGCTCTTGTCATAAATTGTCAGCCTCCTCAAGACTCAGCCCTTTTGACTCGGGAACAAAAGCAAGCACAAAAAAATGCAGCCACGCTAACAGCAGCAAATACTATAAATGTTTTGGATGTGCCCAAGACATCAATCAAAGATTGGGAAGTCTCTGAAACAATCAAATTAGATACCCAGCAAACTGTTGCAGCAATGCCTCAACACATACTTCCATATTTTGAGGGATAAATTTCGGGATTGATCTTTCATGGAACTAGTCCCATATCAGGAAAGAAGAAAGCTACATATAAAACCAAGTCAAGAACAGCAATCTAACCATAGCTACTTGGATACACAGCACTGTACCTAATGCCAGAACATTCAGAACATTACAACTCGGGCGTTGTGTTTGCAAGAAAGCAACTTCCGGAAAGCATCTTGTTTCCAGAGGTTGTTTTTAGTGTCTGTTGTATGTCAACAGTGGATATATCAACTGAAGTCAAGTAAGATGCTCCAGATAGAATGGTTAATGAAAGGAAAAACATCGAATAGGCTCATCATTCTTCCACACTGATCTGTAAGGTATATGCCATGAACAGTTCCAAGAACATTCATTGCAGCAGCAACCACGGAAGGTAATAAAGTTGTTTGATTTGAAATAAAGCCCGCCATCTCCACAACAGTAGAATTGTAATACATTACAGTATTAATACCAGTAAACTGTTGAAATGCCTGAAGACCAACACCAATAAATAAAGCACGTCTTAGTTCCTTGGATTTGAGAGATAGGAATCACTAGAAGGTTATTCTAAATTGCAATTAGCACATCTCTCATCCACTGTCAAGCTCTGTAAGTAAGTCCGAGGTCAAATATGTTGGGTTGTTCCAATGAATCTTCACACAAACAAAAACTCTTCTAGACTGTCAAACACATACTATAAGATAATGAAGCTAGAAGGTAGAATGATCATGTGAACCCTTGATCATTTAAACGCTAACTTCAAGAGTGATTAATGTGATAAGTTGAGCAGGCTTCTTAGGAAGACATCCAAGTCGAACCTTATTTAAGTTTTCAACATTTTTTGGTTAGCTATCTAAATGAATTTCTTTGAGAAGGTTCCATTCAGACAGATAACTTTCTCACTCCTTTGAGTGATCCCACCTGAGATCAAGATGAATCCTATCTTTCTTTTGGCATCTGGGATTTTGAATCCCTTCGGGATGTACTTCAAGTCTTCCCGGAAGACTTATCACAGAACTGCATATGTGAAATTTTCATCCATGCAAGTAACTGTGTAAGCAAACTCTCATCAACCAATAACAAAAAGAAGTAGTCGCAGTCTTCAAAGACTCATCCATCCTGTTATCACATATATATTGCAGTTGGGCTACCATGATGCAGCATACAGATTCATCTCTCTATTTTTTCCAAGCTACACATTCAAATCGGGTTACAACATGAATCATTACATCCTGTGCCATTCAGAGCCTTTGTTCAGCAGCAGTTTCAGATTATTTCCTTGCCAGGACTGGAATCTCCTTGTCCATTGAGATGATTTAAGTGGTGACCTAGTTCATTCGAGCAAAGTAGCCGATATGGTACACACTTTACAGATGGGCATACCAGATAGAGCAGGTATATGGCTCCTTGGTTGGATTTTTCTCTTTGATGTATGTTAAACACCTAAGCTTGTTATGTTAAGATGATCATGGTGACCTATGCTTATATTACATATATACTAATGCTTAAACTTGTGTTGAGAATGATTAAAGAGTCTAATGTTGAATACTATTGCTTATGCCATGCTTTACACAAATCTTAAACTTTAGTGCTATGCGGGTTCCATGTATCTGTTATCACACAACTTGTAGTTGCCCCACAAATGATATCCTATTCAAGACGGTAGAGGGAACAATCAACTAAAGAGGTGAACTACAAGTATCCCAACCCCCAGATATGGATTGGATGTCACGCCGGCTAGGACACCCTTTGCTTTATGCCACTGATACACTAAGTGACAAAGGGGGAGACCCTAATCTAACCTAGAAGGAAAGACCTAAAGCTAACCCACCAAATCAAACTGTAGCAACAAAGTACGTAAGGCGAGTAGCTAGAGAAACCCTAGACCTGAGGAAGATAGCCGCCGATAAGGATGTTTTGGACTATAAAGAAAAATGCTTATATTCGGTGACCGTATAATTATTGTATAGATCTAGGTAGTAAGTGCTAGTGTAAATGATCAAATTCACTACCCTAGTGGGATTGAAGGTAAAAATGAGAGTATGCCCAGAATGATGAGTTTGATGAACAATTAAGGAAATCTAACACTTGAGTAAGATGGCTTGAAGATGGATTTGACAATATCTAAAGCACAAGCCAAAAGATGGATCATAAAGCAGGAAAATTAATTGAAAACCCTAGGAGGGTGATTTGCCCAAAGACCAATGCCTTTCCCACAGGGCAGATGGAGTCCCTAATGATGGCGTTTTTTAAAACCCACCTAGCTCTAGGGAAAAGTGAAATAACCCAGAAAAGTTTCGCCAAAAATCCTAACATAATGAGCCAAAGAATTTTTTGAAGGTTTTAATTAAGGTTTTGATTATTAGCTGGGTGGATTGGAAATTAAAACAAAAGAAATACTAATAGAAATACCTGGAAATATTGTAGATGCCAAGTGCAATGACACTTTACCCCGATTTAGCGCAATTCTAAGTGAATTTGGTGAAGTTCCAAGCTAAATCAAATTGTCCAGGTTGAGCTGGTGCGGCTCTCTTCCTTCAAGAGAAACCTACGTCAAGTTAGAACTGATCCACAAAAAAAAAACTACGAATGCAAGATAAATCAAGAAGCATAACCAATGATCAAAGACACAAAAGAAAAACCCCTGATTGCCAATGTTTTTGGATGGAGAGAGTTGGATATCTCACAAAAACGCCCCAAGAGAAAACGACTTCCTGTACACAACACGACCCTCACAAAAATATATTTTGAACAAGCATAAATTAACAGGAACACCTCCAAAAATAATTTTGCAATCAAACACAAGAACAATCTATGACAAAGAAGACACAGGATTTCTCTGAAAATATTTTCTTTATTCCAATAGCCAAGAGCCAAATTTCCAGATGGGATACAATGAGGGGATCACAACTCTTAAATAGATCGAGAGTGTGTCCATATTCTAACCAAGATCCATCCAACAGTTGAGATTAAAACATCATCAACAGTGGAGATCTTTTAATTTTACATTACATGGATCGACTAAGACAAATACATTTGAGGGGGGTGAATTACCTCATAAAGCCCATTTTTACAACATGATAAATCATTATTTTTGCAAGTTTAACACTTAGGGGACATGGGGGGGTCATTAGGGTGTCCCCCCATACATATTTCTAAAGATACAACTTGACTTACACACTTTTATTTTGGCCATTTTAGCCAATTTCACCCTATGGGGGACGTCCTCCCTAAGATAGCCAAAAAATAATTCGAAACATCAAACTGGATGAAACTGGTGTAGATATGTCCGAAGAGCCATAATAAATCATCTAGAAGCATTCCCTTACCATTTCCTTGACCACACAAGCCAAATCGATTTACTCAGTGATTTTCCTAGTTCATTTTTTAATGGTACATCCTAAAAATCATAATAACTCCATTCAGGGTAAGAATTGGGGCAAACGGACTACACAGAAGTGCCTAGCGACATATGGTACAACACGACCCACCAAAAAAATGAACTAGGAAATCACTGAAGAAATCAATTTGGCTTGTGTGGTCAAGGAAATGGCAAGGGAATTTCTCCAAATGATTTATTATGGCTCTCCAGAGATATCTACACCAATTTCATCTAGTTTGATCTTCCGAATTATTTTTTTGGCTCTCTTAGGGAGAACGTCCCCCATAGGGTGAAATTGGCTAAAAAATGGCCAAAATAAACGAGTGTAAATCAACTTTTATCTTTAGAAATATGTATGGGGGGGGCCTAATGACCCCCCCATGTCCCCTAAGTGTTAAACTTGCAAAAATAATGATTTACCATGTTGTAAAAAAGGACTTTATGAGGTAATTCGCCCCCTCTTGACTTAGTCATGGTGATCCATGTATTGATCCGTGTAAAAGTAATATCCACTGTTGATGATGTTTTAATCTCAACCATTGGATGAAAAAGTAAGTTAGGGTTTTTGTCTCTCAAAAGCTATATAAAGAAGAGACCTCCCTCATTGTATCCCATCGGGAAATTTGGCACCATTGGCTCTTGAGGAATAATAGAGAAATTTTTCTGGGATCTCTTGTCTTTTGTGGATGATTAAAGAATGTTCTTTGTGATTGATTGACATTATTTCTCATTTGCATTGGAGATTATTGGTGAATATGTGGCATATTTTTTCTAGATCCATTTTATTTGTCTGACATAGTAGTCGATTTGGAGAGGGGCACACCTATGGGAGACGTCCATCTTGCTCTTCTTTGTAGATTGGTGGTTACAGGGAGTATTTCTATCTTATGATTTCTTACTCTCCCATTTTTTCACTTCTCGTTAGTATTTGTCGTTCTCATTGTTATTTGCCTGGCTTGGCAGGAGAAAGGGCGCATTTGGCTTCCTTGGGCAATTTCAACAAAGCTAGATTTTCATCATTGTTTCACTTGATCTATACGGAAATAATCTTCATCACTTCGGCATTCATCCTCGGAAACATCAAGTACGTTTCTCCTAGGTAAGATCTATCATTTTTCTTAGTATCTAATTGGGGCTGCATTTTCCTTTCATCAAACCCTCATTTAAAACCCTCATTTCTTATATTTGTAGGTTCTAGTTTGCGGCGGGGTATAAAACTTAAAACCCACTTTGGAATAATCACAAAACACCTAAGTCTAAATTTTCACGATCATCGAACTCCATTTGCCTACTTAACACACTAGTATGCTTCTTAGGGGAAGACGCCCTCCTTGGCAAGAGTGGGTATTTTCAGATCGGCGAACTGGGTATTGTTAGTTTCACCTCTAATCACCTTATCTTACACCTAGAAATCAATCGGGGTGTTTGATTTCGCTTAATTGCAACATTTACCCCTAGACTCAAATTTCCATCATCAAAACCCTAGAGTAAATTGGGGCTTTTTACTCGGACACTCTTAACCTCTTAGTAATGGTACAAAACTCTAATTAAACATAATACTAAGAGATTTAATCAAGTTTCCCTGGACTATCTACTTTCCTTCCTCATTTTTAGGGATCTTGGTTATAGGGACACCCCCTTGGCTTAGTACTTTCACTGAGTCCAAAGTGGCGGTATCCTTGACTGGCGTGACATCTGAGTCCTTTCAGAGGTCTTGGATATCGAAGGGCACGACTTTAGCTGCCTTTCCTCTGCCATCCTGGATAGGATCATCCTACAAGGCAACTACAAAATTCGTGACAACAATACCCTTGAAGAAGCTCTTGAAAGTGGATAATGGCTTCCTTGATACCCTTGATGCTTGTTTGGCTTTAAAGTTCCTCCATGATGTCCTTGATGTCATTAAATAATGAGGAGACTTTAGTTATGCTATCCTTACCATTGGTAGAAGATTTGATGATCACATAGCCCCTATTGTTGCATTATATGTTAATGAATGTTGAACATGATGACACTTTGCATACTTGATGATCATATGAAGACCTTGCTCACGCTTATGTGGAGATCATACTTATAACAAGGCCTCCTTTGAGGGATTTCGTGGGAGCTTGAAGCTTAATGAATATGGTGTTTTGAAGAAAACACATTTATGGGGATCTTGCCCCCTTCACCCACAACTCTTTAAAGATTGGGTCCATGATGGGAACAAATGACCCATTCAGTGGTCATTTGTTGAAGGTGATAAGGCAAAGAAAATGATTGAAGAAGACATCCTTGCATGCTTAAACGTGATCTACATTGATTACCTTTAATGAAATACAACCACAAAAAGAAACTTATGGAGGTCGACTCCACAAAATAATCCAAAAAGAAAATTTAAAATACAATAAAGGGCAGGTCGGCTCAGTAAAAATTGCTATGGAAAAGTGTATAAATAACAGCCCAATGCCCTGATTTTGAAGTGTGGTAAGAATTGATACTTACCTCTGAATTTTGGGTGGAATAGGACCACTGAGGCAGCCACAGGAGTATTTTACTATGCAAGTTTTTGAACATGATAGTTATGTGAAGACTGATTTCGGTGGGGGCTTAAAAATCAATATTTTAATCAGTTTTTTGGGGCAGCAGCAACTGTGAAGACAGATCTGAAGCTTTTACAACAGCAGTGAGCAGATTTTGACAGTGTTTGAGGGTGCATTCTATGTCTTCTAATCAAAATCGTGGGAGTCATATCTTCATTATGTTGCCATTTTTGTTGAAATCACAATTCGGTGAGGAACAACTCTGAGGAAAAGCTTCATTGTTAATTACATTGTGACTGGGCATCCCTTATTGTGAATCGTAGTAGTGCCCATGGTGTTACTGGGTGCATTGGAGGACTGAGCTTTCACCATTCTTGAAGTCTGGGTTTCCCTCTTTGTTAGGAGTCTAGGACAGATCTCACACTCAGTCTTGGCTTACAAGAGAGGGACGGTACTTGGATTGGCAATGGTTAATGTGATAGTCACAATTGATATGACATGAAAGTGACACTCACACTCAGTCTTGGCTTACAAGAAAGGGACAGTACTTGGCTTGGCAATGGTTAATGTGATAGTCACAATTGATATGACATGAAAGTGACACAAGTGTACTAGACAGAGATGTACCTGACAGCATGGTCTTGACATGAAGTGACAATGATATCTGTGATATTGACAACATCCTGATGTGACAGTAGTTAGCAGTGACATGATTGATTTGACTATGACAGCAGATTGATAGTGAAGACAAAGACAGGTTGATGACAGTGATCAATAGTTGATGCAAGACATGTCTTTCACCTGAGGTTTGGATACCTCACGCCTTCTTAGTTGAAGCTAAGAGAACCAGGTTGGGCCTTGGAATAGGAGTTGGTTCTCTTTAGTCAATTGGTGTTGATGTAATCGCGAAGATTGAAGTCTTCATTGTAATTCATATCAAATTATAAATAAGGTTTACTATACATGTCTTGTGATGTGTCTCTTATGATCTATGTTGATGACATGCTTAATTGATAATATTGATGTAATTAGTAGCTTAATATGAATGATGAACTCTGCTTAAGTGTTGAGAAGTGAAAAATGTTAATGGTGTGAACACACTGATTCACCCCCCCTGCCTCTCAATGTGGCATTGTGTCCAACAGTTATCCCTCTTAACAAGGAAACAGCGGCCTTAGATCTTGGCAATATTGTACTTTTGTTTCATGGCAGCACTTTTAGGGTTGTAACACATCCTTGATAGCCCTGTTAGGGCTTGAATAGACTCACAGCACTCTCTACTAGGGTTAGAGCAATTCACGGTACCCTTACTGGCAGCCTTGTGGGCTTGGAACAGACTTTGGTGCCTTCTACTAGGCTGGAACACTCCACGATAGCCCTCTGCTAGGGCTGGAACAAACCTTGGTGCCACCTGCTAGGACTAGACCAGTCCATGACACTTGTGCTAGTAGCCCTAATGGCCTGGAACAAATCTCGGCATCCTCTTTTTGCTTGGATCTGACCTCGACATCCTCCAATCAAGCCTCAATAGTTCCTGAATTGATCTTGGCACAAGCAGTCTTGATTGCACCCTGTGAGCTAGGACACACCCATGGTACTCTCCAACAATAGCCCTGTGGGCTTAAACAAACTTTGGCAACATATGTGGAAGAGAAAGAGAGCTAGAGGAAGATAGGTTGCAACTGAGAAAGATATCTTCAACAAAGATGAAGATGAAGCCTGTGTGTTGCTCAAATGAGAATGCTTCCCTATTTATAATCCATCATTGAGAGACATAGATTCATACGTTAAGGAAACCATTCGTAGGGCCTTTTTTAATCTTTTGGTATTTTGACCTTTTGGTCTCTTAATCTTTTAATCTTTTGACTTTTTGTGGTATTTTAATCTTTTGACCGTTTGGGTCCTTTAATCTTTTGATATTTTAACCTTTTGGGCTTTTAATCTTTTGTGGGTTCTTGGTCCTTCATTGGTGGGCTCTTGGTCCTTCACTGGGGTTTCATAACCATAGCTCCTTAAAAAGGTCACCTTAGACCCTTCCCTTGGTCTCTATGGTCCACACATGCCAATTCAAAGTGCAACATCATAAATAAGGAAGATTATTCGTCTTCTCCTTGCTGACACCAAGATCATGTGCTAGGTACTTTAACAAGGGGTGGCCATTCCCTTGAGAAGGTCCCATAGCCCACTGACCAAGTGCCACCATTCTCCCAGAGAATGGCTCTCAACCCCAGGATGAGCTTCAGTCCAAGACAAGAAACATATTCCTAGTAACTGACCAGGTGCCTCCATTCTCCTAGAGAATGGCTCTCAGCCTCAAGCTGAGCTTCAGTCTGGAATCAAATTCCTGGTAACTGACCAAGTACCTCCGTTCTCCCAGAGAATGGCTCTCAGCCCCAGGCTGTGCTTCAGTCCAAGACTGGAATCAAATTCCTGGTAACTGGCCAGGTGATTCCATTCTCCTAGAGAATGGCTCTCGATGCTATTCAAAAATCAACATTTGTAACTTACATCGATTTCAAGAATGTTCTTTTTATATTTTTAGGATGCATTGCTTGTGCTCTACGTCTTTAAATGGATATTTGCATTATGATCTAACATCCCTCTAATTTGGAATATCTGCATTGGGAAATGCAATATGATATAATAGTATTGTCAACATGCATTGATTTTAGTGATATTACATTTTGTATAATATCATTTAGTTAAATAGTTGAAATCCTAATCTTATTCAATTACCACTATCTTATTCAATGACCACATTTACTTGAGTAGATAGAATCACGTAGTTAGCTGAGTAGAATGGCATCTATGATCTATTCATCAAGTCATCGTTTCAACAACAAAAAACCTATAGTTGATCCATCTGTTGTAGCCATTTTGTATGATATCATTCAGTTAAATAGTTAGCAGACAAGGTAAGTCATTAATCTATATTCTAACACCTCAAGCAATTTGATCCCTGTCGATGCTTGATAGATCCAGATTTAAGATGGATCTATGCTGGTGGTTATCAACTTTGGCTGAGACCATTAACTTTTAAGGTTTGGGTTTAGTGAATTGTTGTAATTACCCGGTAGGCATTTGAACTCACAAGAAACCCTTAACTGCCATTCAAATTCTTCTCGATACATGGTTAGGTGTTGGCAAGATATGTGTGATCTATCTCAAATAATCATATATGCCCTTTGGAGTTATTGCAACCAACAGCAGGCACTATGTCATGCCACACCACGCACTTTTCCTTTAGGACTCATTATCCTAGTTGTACATTTGCCTTGTGCACTCCCTTAAGATAACATCCTAATGGGAACTTTTTTATTATGGATTCTAAAGGTGACAGCTGGTGACAATTACATGTGTGTGAGTATGTGTGTGGGGTCGGTGGGCATGTAGTTTTGAAGGGAAGAGGAGAAAGCACCTGAACTTCAAGCCCAGCACGTTCAATGGGATCATCTATCTTCTCCAAATCAACTGCACCCTCATATGATAGAAAGTGAAATAAGTTATCTGCCGCTAAAGCAGCCTGCAAAATAACCATGTCCTTATTAGAATATTCACTACAATTAGAAATAGTATATCAGAGATAATTATGAAGCTTAATGAACTTCCTTTTCCCCATTATGAACTTAAACAGATTACCATTCCACGCTGCTTGTAACCAAAAATCAGGTCTATCCATTCATGCAAATGTTGAGAAACATGCTCACATTCCAGAGCTTGTCTATGTTTAATAATGAAATCATCAGCATCATTTGCCCTGCATACATGTCCAAAAGCATTTTTCATGACCTTTGAAATTTAAATTTAAAGCCACTGTTTCAAAGAGACAAGGATGTATGATGTCAAACAAATTTCCAAGATTATTACTCATACTGTGAAAAACAGGAAAGAAGCAAATGGGAAGAAAGAACAGGGCACAATCAATTTGGTGTCTAGAAGGAGAGTAAAAGATAAAACACAGAAAATGCTTAAGATACATGCTAATGCAATTTAGGACTTATGAGTCTAAGGCATGCATTATTCATTTTAAATTCACTAAAACAATCATTCCTATAATCATTTTCACATTCAACACTACATTATACCTGTTAATTATTCATTGACAGAGTCTTTCTGCAATTGTAAACTAGAATATGGAATAATGATTGATTGATATGAATCGATGATGTTACATTGGGCCTCCTAATGGTATACTTAGAAAGTTATATGCATTAAGTGGTCATGAGGTGAATGGGCATGTGCCCTTTGACCTTTCATTAACCTAAGGATATTATTATTATTATTATTATTATTATTATTATATGGTTAGTATTATTATGTGTATTACACTGCCACCCCCTTAATGAATGCTTTGTCTTCAAAGCATAGTAAATAGGATTATCTCTAGGTGAGCATGGTTTCTTGGCGGTATCATCTTAGCCTTTGTCTGGTTGTAAGGATTTGACTTGGTTCCGTATTTGAGCACTGGTGAGGTTCCTTTGTAGTTTATGCATCATATTTTGAAGTCTTCTAACTTGGTTGTTTAATGTGAAGCTTCGATGCTCCTTGGTAACATACTTCGCTTGCTTCCATTGTTGTATGTTCATTTGTTTTTCTTGGAATAGTTGGAAATCACTTTTCCTGTGATGGTAACTTCCAACCCCAGATAATTTATTATCTCATCCTTGCCAGTTAAATTCCAAAGTTTGGTGGTATAAGTGCCCAACTACATCAACCATTGAGCCCCTAGCATCATATCCAATGTCCATCTCATCAAGAGGTAAAGCATAGAGTCCCATTTGTAGCTCTAATTCTTCTATTTGAACCAAGATTTTATGACATCATCCTACTCCCTTGATCTTTTGTCGATCAATGATCGTAAATGTGAGGTCCTTGGTGGGGTACTCACAGTTTGAGTTGCTTCATGAAATCAATGTCTATATAGTTATGGGTAATGCCAGAATCTACAAGTACCACTACATTTCTATTTGTTATGATTCCCTTGAGCCTTAGCATCTTATGTTGTAATTTCCTTGTCATGGTTGCAAGTAGAACCTAGGTCTTATCATCCTTCCTGAGATGAGGCGGAATATATTTAATCATAGGTTCTTGTACTTGTTCTTTTCAAGTAGTAGTTTCTTTTTGAGACACATCTTCTTCATTTCTATTTCATTGGTTGCATGAGATTGAAGTTAACGAGTGTTGGCATTACTTCATCATGTATTTTTGGTGTTTCAATTTTGACCTTATTGGGTTGACTTGTTCTACCCTGACTTATTTCATGAATTGAGGTCGACGATTTCAGACTTACTGGCAGATTTCCATAAGTGACAGGTTTTTCCGTTGACTCGTCTCATATTTTAGCTAGTCAATCAACTTCTCCTCTATGCTCATCAGTTAATTTGATGCCTTGTCCTTGTCGATGATACCTCTTGTTAAGTCTCACCATTGCCTTCCAAGATCTTTGAATAACTTGTCAAGTCTATTACTTGTATCTTCTATTATTCTGTCAATTTTATACCCTAATTCTTTTTGCGACTTCTCAATACTACCCATCATTTGTGTGACACTATTGGCTCCATCATCATGATGAATCTCTCTGGTTGCACTTCATCATTATTACCCATTTTGGTATTGATTTTTTTCTTGCCAAATCCACGTTTATATCTTTACATATACTTATAGTCTATATATGAAGTTTACTTTATTTTAATAAATTTCAGTTTATAAAGTAAGCCAACTTTGGGATACAATGCTATAGTAAACAAATTATGGATAACTTTTATACAGGGTGGGATGCGACTTTAGGAAAAATCACAAGGGAATTAAATTGTATGCTGTAATTGATGGCCGAGGCATACAAAACACGTATGGTGGTTGTATGGACGGAGAATTTAGTGGAAAGACAATGTAACACAGATTTTATGGATTTGACAATGGCAACAGAGTGTGGCTGCGGACAACGGTGGGAAGCCTGCCAAACAGGACAGTTGAGTGTGGAATTAGGCAGCAGTTGTATGAATTACTGGGGCAACTGTATGGCAGTTGTACTACAGATTGTACACATTAAAATGTAACTTTTACAGAATGACTACATATGAAATTGTACAGCAATGGCGGTGACAACAGGTATAGGAATTGGTGATTATATATATTTGTTTTAATTGGCGGTATAGTGAAATCATAAGGATAACATATGGTAATATCCAATGGAAAAGTGTACAGAAGAGAGTGACAACAGCAGTATATGATGGCAATTGGGTACAATTTAGTTGATGTGGAGTTGTACAGAGTCACAGATCGTATGGAGAGCTGTAGTAAGATTCAACCGATGGAATGAATGACTGCTTGATATATTTTAACCTACGACTTGGATAAAATCCATCTCTAATACCAAATGGGATAAACAATCCCTAATTATTATTGATTAACAGTACTTCTGCAATTGTATATTATAATATTGAATAATGATTGATTGATATCAATTGATAATGTTACAATGAGCCTCGTGATGGTATGTACTATGTACTATGCATTAACTGGTCATGTGGTGAAGGTGTGGGTGCCTGTTGACCTTTCATTAACCTAACTATTTATATTTATTATTGTTATTTATTATATTTTTGGTATTACTATGTTTATTACACACAATTAGGAATTGCACATACACTGAAACCCAATGCACCAAACATTGCTAGCTATTTAAGTACTTCACAAGTGCATGTTAAAGTTGATATCTTATAATAATAATCAAACATACTTTTGTTGATAATTGTCAAAATCTGGAAAAGCACGAACTGGAAATCTTCTAACCACACACCTAGGAACAATCCCAGACGTGATATTGTGCAAGTTGATGTAAGGGTAGAATTTGTGGAACCAGTGCTAGCTTGATTGATATAATGAGTGAAATTTTACAAATTCTAGTTTGTAGTGAACAACTTTTACATTTAAAATATGTGGGATGATAAGAGGAGGAAGGCGTGGAATACATATCATTGTAAATATGACCCAAATCAGCAAGAAATAAACATCTATAAATTGGTCATTGTTTGAAGGTGTTGACCACCTGAGTCATTCTACGACTGCCTCGGATTGGCTAACTTCATACTTGGCCAACAGAAAACATAGAGCGAAGGGATGGAGCTGACATAGTTGAAGGTGTCTTGTCTACCGGATCAGTGGACCCACAAAAACAACTATCTAATAGCCCAAGATTTCTAATGTCTTGGAGATTGTGCAACCAACAGGAGTGGAAGTAGGTTCCCTGATTTAAGTTCCAACATGTGTGTGGATATTATATGGGGAGAGCTTCACATTACAAAGTTCACCCTTAATCACCAACAATTTGTGGGCATCATTTAGAGTGAACTTAGCATTACAGATTTCACCATTGAGCATTGATGATTCATGAGTACTTTGACCATATGGGTACAGTGTTGCAAATTTGCATTCCGGCCAAACCTTGTTCCAGAGTTGTAATGTGTAGATTATCCAAAAGACAATATTCAAGGAAGACATCATGTGTTGGGCTATTTTTACTAGGTTTCCAATTCAAGCCTCCAGGTCAATTTTTAGGAAGTTTTCTGCATGCATTGGAAACAGATTTTGACGGATACATGGGAGGATGAGGATATTCAGATGAAACTTTCAAAACCTTGATTTGGTTGGTTTTAGCAATTTCTATTTTTTTGAAACTTGATCTCTCTCAATGGTAGATGACAGTTCTAAGGACCCAGTATTGAGTTTTTCAAATAGGCACTCAGATTTTCAAGATTCATGATCTTGAAAATTTTCTATTTTTAGAATTTTTATCTTTTGTTGAACTTTGAAAGTAGATTGGATATCCTATGGGGAGATGAGCATGGAGTTCCATTTTTGTGAAGTTCCGAGATGTTTTAGGCCTCTGCCCAAGCCAATGTTCCCCCAACTTTCTGGGACACGGAAGCGTGGGAGCAAGGAAACACACATTGGGGACGTGTGGAGACCACCCACAAATTTTAGGGAAATTCGGGGGGGGACAGGGGGGCAGGGGGACGTCGAGGTCATAAAAATTATAAATAAATATAAAAATTATAAATCCTAGCCATAACAATTCATCTCATGTAAATACAGTTTAAGTTGCTCCCTGAAAATACAGTTTGATTCTTCAACGATTAACCACATATCAACATTGTGTGAAGTTGAACCCATGGCATAATCTTGTAACGGGGAAATGTGACATGAGGACCCTATTTCTTCATGATTCCAGAGGGTGTCACATTATTTGAGGCTTTCAAGTCCAACATACAGTTATGCAACAGTGAACTATTAATCCTATATTGGGATATCATTCATCAATAGCACCCTGTGCCCCCCTCCTCTAGGTTCTTAGCCCTTGCCTCTACCTTGAATCATGAAGTTGATCCTCGAAGGACATTACTCAACACTCTACAATTTTGATGAAACTTCTTAAACCAAGGGTTTAAAATAAGGTAGAATTAGAAAAAAAATCCCATGCATAATAAGCAATTTTACTTTACTAAAGGGTACATTTTGATTAATGTCATGATAGAGGAGTCCTCATTCTTCAATTCCAATTACAACTGCATCATCTATTGTCTTTCCTTTCGGCTTTCCCCATCTACAAAAGCAACTCTAAAACCTTTCTTATCTAAAGCTGAGATAGAGAGAAGATTCTTCTTCAAACCAAGGACATATAGAACTTCTTTCATCTTCATGGACTTGTTATCACATATACATTCTGCAGCTAGGATACCATGATGCAGCATACAGACTTGCCTCTTATTCTCTTCCGAGCTATTTTTCACATGGGGTATTACCATGGATCCTTACAGCTTCAGCCATTCCAAAGCCTTGTTCATCAAATTTTCCTTGCCAGGACTGAGGTTCAGGAGTCCATTGAGATGCTTTTGGTGATGATCTCGTTCATTGTAGCAGAGCAGCAGATCATAGTTAGTACACACAGTTATAGAGGGGCTTATCAGTTGGATACAGGTATATGGGATGAGATCAGGTATACATTTCCTTGGTTTGGTTTTGCTCTATGATGTATGTCAGTCACCTATGCTTATCAGGATAGGATGATTATGGTGACCTATGCTTATATCTATTGTCGCTTTAACCTGTGTTATGACTAGTCAAAGGACTTGATGTGAAGACGGTTGCTCATGACATGCTTGTACAAATAGTAAACCATAGTGCTAGGTTGGTTCCATGTATCACTTGTCCCCGTCTATCCAATTTCATCCATTGTAAAATTTGTCCTGTGACTTAGATTGTTTGAGACTTGTGAGATTGAAGATCCTTTCCCCACTTTGAACTCTATGCATGATGGATCCCATGTTTTTTGTGTCTCAGCTCTAAGTTGTGCGACAAAACTTGCCAAACCTTGATCCTTCTGGGCCAGGAGAACCCATTGGTGTTGGTTCCTGAGCTTAGGCGAGTTGGGTTTTGAAGCCTTGACCTCTCTGGTTGGTTGCCCCTGATGTTTGGTCCTGACTGTGGATATTCCCCCTAGTTGCCCAATAAGTTGTCAGCTAAAACTTGAAGCAATATGTCTACTATCATTACATTCATTATGAGCTATATGTTATATGTTACGAAATGCAAGCCTGCAAATGAAATTGCAAACTTTGTCTTTAGACACAAATCAAAGAGGCTATAAAGTGAAATTGTTAAGGGCCCAAATAAAGCAGTGGATAAACAAATGTTAAATCTAAAGACTGTTGGCCATCTTATTGAAATGTAATGATTAATTCCTCAAGGAGCCTACGGGTTTTGATGTGAGATGGAGTAAGGGACAGCAATTCTAAGTGTCCCCTAGGATCCTCTTCACTACAATTTCTTGTGTACTCAACGCAAGGGTCCTAGAAAAGATCCTCACGGAGCTTGATACTTAGCTTGGATGTGAGTCGTAGACATGTTGTTAAGGTTGAATGGACACTTTTCAAATCAGCTCCTCCACCTATGAGACACCACCATTCCCTATTGTTCAATCAGTCATGCATATGTCACTTTGGTTGTGTGTACTTGTCATTATTCGAATAAATCACAAAGTCAAATTCAGTCAAAAGTCGTGTCCCTTTGTCGCAGCCTTGTTTCCCATCCTCACCCAGCAATAGCACATTGTTTACCCTTTGTAAGTATAGCATTTACAAGCAGACTTCCAGAAAAGTTCCAAGGTTCCTCAGAAGCATAGGTACATCTTACTATTATTATTATTATTTGTCACCATGATTATGAATAACTAATTTAAGCTTAGTTTTGATATACATTATTGGAGCGTTTCTTACCTTGGATGCTTACAGGATCATATTGATATAGTTTCTCACTTTCAGTTTGGGTACTTTGACCTTGGTCAACCCAGTTTGACCAAGTCAAGCACGGTTCCCAAGGCAATGACTCAAAATGCAACTTGGTCTATATTTGTTCCATTCATCACATTTAGCAGCTTCGGTATGTCATCATTGTGTATGGTCACTGAGGTAAACCCTCTGTTGTAAGTCGGTCCCACATGTAACCTGGCTGACCTAGTGGTTGAGTTAACAACTCAACGGAAGAATATAAATAAGGAGGCGCCCTCCTCATTTGTCACACACTTCACTTGCTCTCTCATGTGCGCTTTAGGAGAGAGAGGAAGAGGAGGGATAAAGAGTTGCTACAGACATATTGTTCTTGGGTTATTCTATCTTGTCATCTTATCTTTGTGATGGAACTACTCTGAGCAAGTTTGCGGAGTTTTCTCCTTTATGGTTTCCCCGATGAAAATCTCTGTGTCTTATGTATCTTGTGTATCTTTGATGTATTGTTGTGCTTGTTATTCTTTCAGATAAAGATCCTAAGTAAAATAACTTAGAAAAACTAACAATAATAGGGCTCTCCCCTAGGAGGCTTAGGCTTTCGAAGCAATTGGGAGAAATCAACTAAGGTGACAGTGGTCACTTCATCCTCATATGCGCACTGGTGGCTTGGACTGCCATTTCAACCGGTAACAGACAAGTATATCAATGACAAAGTTCCAGCTCCAGAGGGAGATGAAGCCAAGGCTATCCACAAGAAGAACTTGGACAAGGCCAAGAGAATTATTGCAGATTCTATTAAGGATCATCTTATCCCTCATGTGTCATCCTTGAAGACACCCAAGGAAGTGTTCGATGCTTTGACGAATCTATTCGAAGGAAAGAACATCAATCGAAACATGACATCAAGGAACCAACTCAAGAATGTGAAGATACAAAATTTAGAGACTATGCAATCATACTTCACAAGGGTTGCCCAAATCAAGGAACAACTCGAAGCAGTTGAAGAGAAGGTAGAAGAAGAAGAGATTGTTATGACCACCTTGAATGGTCTCCCAAGATCATGGGATTCATTCATTCAAGGAATATGTGCCAGAAAAAAGTTGATCAGTTTCAACAGACTTTGGGAAGAATGCACCCAAGAAGAAGCTCGGCTCATAACAAAAGAAGAGAAGATGGGAGAAACTAATGATCAAGCTCTCACAGTCCACACCAGAAGAAATCACAACAAGAGAGCGAACCATCATCACAACAAGAGGGAGGATCATCATCACAAAAGACAAAGGAAACCTAGAAGAGATCTATCCAATATTAGATGTTACACATGTGATGAGAAAGGACACTTCTCTAGAGATTGTCCCAGAAACGAAGGCTCCTCCAACAAGAAGTCGAACAAGAAAAGACATCATGCTCACACCTTTGAAGATGATGAACCAACAACAAAAAGAATCAAAGAAGAAAGAGTTGATTCCTCAAGTGATGGGGAATATGTACTTTAATCTAGAAGGATTCAACCCATGATAAAGACGAACATCTTATCCATCTCAGTATTTGGATAAGAAGGGATGCAGTTGTTAATGAAGAAGTGACACTCAGATTCAGAACCAGTATACAGTCCCATGTGATCTATGGTATAGAATACTTGCTCAAGCATGAGCAAGACAAACACGGGTCCTCAGAATCAGATGATGAAGTAGAGCACACTGTCAAAGACTCCAATAATTCCTGTAAGAAGACAAGGATCAAGAGGGAGTCCACCAACCAAACAAACAAAGATAAGTGCTTAAATTGTCATTTCCTATATCTAGTTACTTAAATGATATTGTTTAGTTGTGTACATATTTATATTCAGTTGATGTATTATGCATGATTGAGTGTTTTCATTTATGAACAGTATACTATTGATTTGAATGTGATGGGTAAGTAACCTATGGTGTTGTACAACATTCCATTGCTACTTATCTAGAATGAAACCTCTTTGTTGACATATTGGGAGTAGTGCACACTCTTAATAATGTTTTGGTAGAGATGGAAGGCATCTAGAAAGTCACCGTATGTATACAGGATATGGACAAATGTTGCACAGGCTAAGATAGTTACATGATTGTGTGACAAATGTTGCACGAGCTAAGATAGTTACATGATTGTGTGACAATTGTCTTTATACATAAGAACATTATTAATATGTTTTTGAAATTATGAAATGTTTCTAATCATGCAACTGAATTTGACTTATAGGAAGGATCGTGTACAGTCACCTACAAGAAAAGAAGGATGAGACTTGTTCCAAAGAGCACGTGATGACAGTTCAGCTAGAAGATTCACTAAAACATGCACATGAAGAGGAACCTAAAGCTCCTAGGGTCAGAAACACCGTGACGAAAGAAAGAGCTTTAGAAGAATATAAGAATCATGATGTGACAAAGCCACAGAGAGCGGTAGATCCACCTTGAGAGATGAAGACCATCTTGGGCACGAAAGATCAACCAAGATGAAGAAAAGTATGACAGGACTTCCAAAGAAAGTAAGATTCCTCAAACACACTCCAGTTATGTAGCACTATTGGGTGACATCATTGATACAGAACCTTCCAACTACGAATAAGCAGCAAAGAAGAAAGAATGGAAGGATGCCATGGTCGAGGAGTACCAGTCAATCATGAAGAATGATGTCTAGGATGCGGTTCCAAGACCTGAAGGGAACTTCGTAGTATCTTCAATGTGGATCTACAAGATCAAGCATGCAGCAGGTGATAGCATCAAGAAGTACAAAGCAAGGTTCGTGGTCTTTCTCAAAAAGAGGGATTAGATTATGGCGATACGTTCTACATTGACCAGACACACTTCTCCAGTAAAATACAAGTGCATATCAAGCAAAGAACCACATGTGCACAGAAGGCTTTGTACGAACTCAAAAGGCACCCATGGGATAGCACGTACAAGTACATGAGGAGCTTGAAGATCACCTAGAGTGATGGAGATCTCAACCTTTGTTACAAGATCGTACGGTGTACTTATAGCATTGACTAGTCACAATGGTTGATAGGTCATGTCCTTTAGTTAAAATGTCTTACTTCATTCATTTATTTATTTATTTATTATTATTATTATTATTATTGATGTTTATATATATTTATGTTCATTAAAAAGATAGCTTTTGTACACACACAAACTCAGACTATAAGAGCTGGAGAGGTAATGAGAGTTCATCATCCATTATTTGCTTGAGTCTTCTCGTCTTTCATCCCATTCTTTTTGTTTGAGCGAGTGTGTGAGAGCATACTAATCAACGAGTTAGAGGTCATTCTCATCCTGCTTATACGATTCCATCCTTGGACTTGGTGAGAGGTGTTTTGGAAGTGGTTTGACACACCCTGATGTGCTTCTAAGTTTAAACCAATGTCTCCAAATTTTACTTGCAGCTTTGGAATAATGGTACCAGGTTAATTGAAAGCTAAATATAAATTATTGATTTGTTTGATTGCTTTTACTTGAATTTTCGGAATCAAATGACACTGGGAATCACCCCACTCAATCAATTTTCTACACCATCACCCACAAAATTCAAAGCACTACAGTCACAAATAGAATTTTCAGAGTTTAAGTCACTGTTTCTAATTTTTTACATGCAGTTCTGCACTTTTCAAACAAAGATTTGAGGTGTTCCACAGCAGATTTGCACAAAAGTCGAGGTTATTTAGAATGTGTGTGTAAATCTGCATTATACTTGCAGTCCAGAATTAATTTAATGCAGCTTTCAGGTCTGATATTTATTTTACAGAAAGCTTTCTGAAGTGGTTTTGGGCCTTTGGCAGACAAGGTTCAGTTTTTTATCTTCTGATTGCATCTGGATTCCCCCTTGATGTTAGCATGCACTAACCCAAAGTGAAGCAAGACTGTACAAGGTAACAGCGTACTGTCTCTGGTTAACTTTAGAACTCTTCCACTTTCAAGTATTAACAAAATCTATCGACAATAATTATACACGTCTATGACAGTTTTTTTATAATGATTTGAACCTACAAAAAATTTAAAAAACACTTGAAACACAAACCAAACATTAAAATAAGATGTGTTTACAGATAATTTACAACAATGTTGCCTTTCAAAAACTGAAAGATACCATGGTGGCAATATCACATCCCCAACAGGATCTCCCCTCTGTCGTGTTCCAAATTTCAACTTATCCCTGCAAAAATGAAGTATTAAGAAATTATCCAAACTAGCCAACATCTCTCTCTCTCTCTTTGTGTAGATATATAGTACCAGACAAAAGATTACCTATAAATTTCAAGGTATAAATACATATATATTTTAGAGCAAAAGTAGGGTTGTTTTTTCAGATCCATGAATTCAATAATTTCACAACGATCTATAATCAAAGAGCATAAATGTGAACAGCTGTAATATTTTACAACATGACCTCCAAAACACACACTTCATTTGTTATTATTGAAGGAATTAGGCATAATTGATTGCATCAACTCATAAATATCAAGACACTTTCAATTTGATATAACAGGGTTATTATTTTCTAAATTCAATGCATTGACATCAATTTTTGCAATTAAGTACTGAACTGGAGCATAACTTGATATCCAATGCACTCCACGACTCATGGATTATTTTTTATAAATACTTTGGATTGTCAAGTCTTTTGTTTGTTACAAGCTTAACTAGTTTTTTATTTTTACCTAATAAAGTATAATTCTGTCTTCTGTCTTCTATCTCTATTTTCAAACTCTGTAACATAATGATTCCTTCATTCCTTTTTGAGCTTCAGATTTTTTTTCCTCCAAACTTCTATTTCAATATTCCTCTCTTGAATAACCATTTGTTTATCCATAAAATATTGGTTCAATGTTTTAGTATATTGTGAAAAACTATAGGCACTTACAAGCCATGAACAAGCATGTCAATGTGAATGTAAAAGCTGTGTAAAATGTCTATATAAATCAGTGTTGTCAGAGTCAGACTCAGCAAAGACACTTTTGGCATGTGACTCAGCAAAGACATGACAAATAGAAGAAAAAACAATCTCAAACTATAGTAAATTTTGAGCCAAAAAAATATACTAATGATATTTCTAATCCATATAAGTTATAAAACCACATTCTATGCAGAAATTCATAAGATCATATCATAAAAACTGATAATACAACATTTGACAGTCGATATTTGTATGCGAAATAATGAACTGAAAGATAATTACTTGAGGAAATTCACAAATAGTACCAACTTCAACTACATAACTCAGAGTCTCATATCATGATTCAAAAATCAAAATACACAGTGTCTCCAAGTCCAATCTCAAGTCCCATGCATGACTACGAGAATGCCTAGAATAAGCACTAGAGCAGCTGGTGCCAACATCGTTAGACTGAAACAACAAGTGTGATGCAGGTGTATTCAGTGTTTCCATTTGAGAAAATGATAAACTAGAGAGATCCTCAATCTCTCCATCAAGCCAACTCAAATAATCAGCAGGAAATTCATCCTCCAAGACCCAAACAAAGACTAAATCAATCTTATTCAATAAAACTGGATCCAGATCTTTTGCCTACAATTGTTTTGTGACCATCCAAAGGCTGTAGTAGATGAAAGGAATGAGAGAATGAGGGGAGAAATGTCTTCTTAAAGCCTTCTACCCTCTCAAATGCCTCATTTCCCTCCTAAAATTCTCTCCAAAATACCATTGACAAGTGAAAATGCTAGTCGCAAGTGTGGAACATGTTTTTCTGGTGGTTGAGTCGGACTCCCAAGTTTGACTTTGAAACTCCTGAGTCTAGTGAGTAGGCTTTGAGACTCTGGAGTCTAGTGAGTGAAGAGTCTGCCAAGGGAGTCTTAGGGGACGACTCGGCCCACAACATACTCAACCAAACTCGCCAACTTTGGGAGTCTCTAAGAAGTCTAACAACCCTAATATAAATAATAATATATATTATATATCAAGAAATAAATAATAATAATAATGGGGCAAACAATTTCCTACATATCTTGACTCTTACTACATACTTAGAAACATATTATACATTTTTTATATAGTATGGAAACCTGCATGAGTTTTATGGTACTCGACGTATGTTTCAGACCCTTGTAGCTGAGTCCATCATCAGGAGTGTGATAACTCGATGGATAAACAGGGACTAAAGACCAATAAATAGACGAGACTACCACACATTACCCCAGCTAAGGTCGGCTATGAGTTGACAGCAAGGGCCGCTATGGATGTTTGGTCATTTTTCTTTTTTAGGTCATGAATAAGTGGTTTCCAGGAATCACTCAGAATTAACCCATCATCCCGGTTGAAATTTTGAGGATGTTCTTCAATCTCTACCGCTTCCCAGATATGTCTCCTATTGTAATTATCTTCCATTGCAATCACTTTTGCATCTTCCACACATATATGGTGTTTTGACCTTCGAGAGTGTTCAGCCACAGCTGATTTTTTTATTCTACCATATATGATGTCTGCACAATGTTCTTTCAATCTAGCCTTCACCGAGCAGCCAGTTTCATCAATATACAATTGACCACAAGAGCAGGGAATCAAATATACTCCTTTTCTCATCTTAGGATCAATAGGATCTTTGGCTTACTCTAGCAAATTCCTCAAGGAGTTTGGAGGAGAGAAGGCAGTTTTAATTGTTAGAAAGTGGCAACAAGGAAGGTCTTCTATCATTGGCATGTGTCCTTGTTTGATGGAAGATATAAAACAGGAAGCCAAATTGATCATTGCCTTTATCCAAAGTTTAGACTTAGGAAAAGTGCATTATGTGATCTAATTTTAATTTGACTTAATGGAGGCACTTTTATAAAGTTCAAGTGAAATATAATTTAAGTGATGGCTAATCTAATCTTGGCCATTGATCTCACCAGAGGATCTCATCCATTGATCCATAGTGACAGTTAGGGTTTTCGCTTGGCCATTGAGTTAAAAGGAGATTGATTTGTTGGAGAGGATACACACACACAATTGCTTTGGCACACACATTGCTAGATAGAGATTTCTTGCTCATAGCCTTTCAGCTGGAGAGTGAGAGAGAAGTTTGCAGAAGAACTTTCCTGGAGATCGACAGAGTTGCACAAGCAAATCGTTGGAGGTCGTACAACTGACGCAAGGAGGTCGTACAGTGACGTAGGTCGTGACACAGAGCAACCCACGTGACGTCAGTAGATCGTACGCGGTCGTACAGGTGACCTTATAGGTGACACCACTATTCATACGGTTGACACAGAGGTCATACCACTAACGCAGAGGCATGAGGGTGACGCAGGCAGTGACTCAGGGGTCATGTGATCTTTGTGGGGTTTTTCCTCAGCGAGTTTTGGTTGTACGATTTTGCCAGGTTGGCTAAAATCAATTTTCTGGATTGTATTGTTCTATATCTTGCTAATAAAATATCTTCTCAAACTGTTGCACCGGTTTTCCCATCTTGAGTTTTTTCGGGGGTTTCCATACCCAAAAATATTGGTGTCTCTATTGGTGTGATTGCTACCAATAGAGACCTCTCTACTGCCCGACCCCATGCCCTTCCTCTCTGCTCTTCCCCACACCCTCTCTTCCATACACTCCACGATCCCCATCGCTACCACTCACGTGATTCCCCTCTCCGCGTCGTTTGTCCACTTCCACCCATACGCTTGTGCTCCCTCTACGCACCCATTCCCTCCCTCCATCACCTTCACCGCGCCCCCAATTTCCCTACACACACTTGTGCTACCTCTCTGTGTCCAGCAACTCTCCCTTCTCTCCGCGTACCTTACCATCCCCACTTCTAGCGCTACACACTCCACGCCTTCTACCGCCACCCCATTATAATAAAAAAATTATAATATATAATAATATTTATGTTATTAAATTAATTTTTATTTTTTAAAAGTTTTATAATTTAAAAAAAATCATGGTTGGTTGGGAACGTACAGCCAACAAGAACAAATCAAGGTTTAGTATAGAGAAAATTGCAGCAGCCACCAAAATGGGAGATGTCAACGCCAGATTGGACCAACTTGACGAAAAAGTCAACAATAAATATGCAGAGCTCTAGGCGGAAATCGAAAAAAATAATAATGCAATAATGTCAATCGTCACAGGGTTGAAGGCAGGAATAGAACAAGGCATCAATACGTTGAAGGAAGATCAAAAGAAATTCAAGAGTATCTCAACAATATCTTGGCCAGATTACAATTGCATACCTCGGTCCCCCCACCTAGCCATAACCCACCACTAAACCCTTTCAATACATCTCATCCAAGCACACCTAAAACGCCAGAACATCACGACACGACGCCACCTCATGAAGTCCCTTTCTTTAACATTCCATCAATATCAGTCCCCCCAACACACGGGTACTAGGTAAGGGTAAAACTAGAATTACCCAAATACGATGGTGACGAAAAACAATGCATCACATGGATCAATAAAGCAAAATAGTACTTTGACATCCATAACATACAATACGATTGTGAGAAGATTAAATACACTGCCATGCAATTGAAGGGTAATGCATTTAATTGGTACATGTGGTGGAAGACTACAACGAGGGTTTGTTCCTTCAGTTGGAATAACTTTAAAAACAATCTTCGTAAAAGGTTTCAAGGCATAACCAGAAATACTTCTTTGCCAAGATCACCATATTACAGCAAAAAGGTGGTGTAGATGAGTACGCTTGTGGACGGGAAGCTTTGGCAACCCGAGTTCCAGAGCTAACCGATGACCAACGACTGCAAACATACATAAATGGACTAAAACCGCACATTCGAGATGAGTTGGAATTACATAATTTATCTACCATGGAGAAGGCAAGACATAAGGCCAAGACCATCGAAAACAAGTTCAAAAGATCTACTCAGATTAGTTTCGACAAAAACTACTCCAAGAGGAAGCCCCCCCAATTAGAAAATGTGGGAACTTCAAAATATATGCCACCGCATCTAAGGGAAGGAGCAAAACCCAGTTTGGAGGCCCAAAGGATGAAGGAAGGAAAATGCAAATATTGTGGAGAAAAGTGGGATCCTAAGCATAGATGTTAGCGAAAGAGTAACCAGCAAAAACTGTATGCCTGTGAGGTCGAAGAAGAAGATGACTCTGAAAGTGAAGAGCCAAGTGAAGACAATATTGGAAGTCGATACGAATACCACTCAGAAATAGAAGATGATATACCAAAAATATCATTAGCCACCATTACTGGGATATCCCAACCTCAAACATTAAATCTAAAAGGACATAAAAAACAATAATGTCTCAATTCTCTTAGATACTGGTAGTACACGTAACTTTATCAATGTTGATCTTGCTAAGATATTCAACCTATTCGTATACCCAGTGCCTAACATAAAGGTTACGGTAGCAGAGGGTAAGAAGATTGAAAAGTTGGGAAGGTGTCACAAGGTTAAATTACAAATGCAAGAGTATAACCTATAATCCGACTTATTTGCAGTACCTCTTGAAGGAGTAGACGTGGTTTTGGGAATCCAATGGTTGCAAACATTGGGTACCTACTCTGCCAAACATCAAGAGCACTTCATCAAGTTTAAATGGCTAGGGAAAAGGTACAAATTGTACGGGTTCCAACTAACCCAAACACAATTAGTTACATCACATCAAATGAAAAGGCTAATTCGAAAAGGAGCACCTGCTTACATAATTCAATGTCAAAGGATGGAGTTGCTAACATGTGAAAAAGATTACTACAAACCACCAAAAATACAAGAGCTAATTCAAAAACACCACAAGGTGTTCCAAGAGCTTCCGATGGAGAGCCTACCAAAGAGGAAGATTGAATGCATAATTGAGGTAGAACCAGGTGCAACACTTGTCAACATCAAACCGTACAGATATCCACATCACCATAAAACAGAGATTGAAACGCTAACCCAAGATCTGTTAAGATGTGGTGTCATTTCAAAAAGCAGAATGAAATATCCCAAATACCGGTATTCTCTAATGTTCTATGATAGTGTTGACTCGCACACTCAATCTCATACAAATTTGCAAAATAACTGTGCAATCAAACTCGCCATGCAAAAATGCCCTAAAATATAGCTGAATTAGGATTAGGGTTTTGCAAAGAGAAATTAACACTTACCACTGATATTCTGGCTGATAATGACTCCAAAGATAGCTGCATGCATAAGGATCCGGATGGGTGGTCTAATAATGCTCTTTTCCTTTGGTGTTACCGCCCCGCAGTACCGTAAAAACCCTCCAGACTGAAGGTGATGTTTTTGTAGGAGGAGAGGTCTGTTTGGGCTGAAACTTTCTGAGCTTGTCCGTCTGCTGATGTCGGAGAGATGGCTTGGCACATGCGGAGGTTTGGATGCCTCTAAGTGCCCTAGCGAATTGATTAGCAGTTCTGCTGCTCACGCCCCCAACTGATCTGTTTGGTTGATAGCTGCTCCAGGTGAGCAAACTGATGGCTGATAATCACTCAATACCGTAGGATAGGCCTGCTGAGAAAGACGAAGCTGACATGCGGGGGAAAGACTAGGTTTTGTGGTCCCAGCGAATCCTTTTGTGTTTTCCCTGCTACTTCTGGCTGCAAAACGTGGATCTACTAATAACCCTTCGGAATGTGCTGGATCTCCGAATACTGTAGTATATGATGGATGCAATGGATAAACCTGGATGATCTATCCCAATAAGAGACTCGGGCAGATATCTCACTGCCGAACCCTCGCTAGCTGAAGACACTGTCTCCAACCCCAACTGTCGCGGCTGCACACTGTGTTGCTGCTCGAAACTCCAAAATCAATCAACAATAACAATAGATATTCTCTTTCGTCCAATAACCCTTCTTAAATAGAATAGCATGTACTTTTAGGGTTTGCATGTCACTTTTAGGGTTTACGCTTCACTTTAGCATGCATGCAATTCTAATTTCATGTTGACTTTAACACTAAAATAAGGCATGCATGCTCCGCATGCTTTATGGTATGAACTCTTATGGCCTTCTTACTACACTAATGACTTAATAATATTGAATTGATGTTACCTTTCTGCTCCTAGTGCTATTAGTCCTCAGTTATTCCCTTTTTATAAAAACAGAACATTACAGTCCTCCCTTGCCAAAGATTGTTTGTCCTCAAGCAATGCCAACGCAAAGCCACAATCATTCAACTGAACCAACTGAATCCGGGGATGATCCCAGGGTCCCAAATTATCCTAGGAGATCTATAGCACCCTCTGCTCAAAACACTGCACTGTACGGTACCATCACCAGAGACCTTCTAAAAGCATCCTCTAGCAATCACTAAACTGTCAGTCACTGGAATCCCATGGTCCCAAATCAATATGAGAATTGCAGAGGTCAAAATGCATCCACCGCTAACGTGCGTAGTATCGACACAAGGAGCATCATGTAGACTCCCAAGTAACGCCATCAGTAAACACTGTATCCATCCCTAATAAGGTCTTCCATTCGGATCCCAATGCAAACTTGTGCATATTTCATCCCAAATATCTGAAGGCTCTTGTGGGACTATTATACTATACCCTTGGCTAGGAATGTCTTCCCAAGAATCGCCCACTCAATAGGACACCAACTCTTAATCTCTCTTCAATCCAACCCTCGAAAAGTACCTTATCCATAAGCACCATCACAAGGAATAATCCTACCAAGCTGGCATTCTACCCTTCTGATTTCAACTGGAATGCTCATATACTGCGGGTAAATTTCTCGATCCTGGCCAACCTGTAAAAACCATCCGCCATTATGCAAATGTGGACTCAAGCTACTGCAAGCCCTGTCTATGTACTCCTTAAGAGGACTACTTTGAAATGCAATAGTATGTTTCTCTTGCTGCACCATCAAGGAATCTAACTGTTGTTCAATACTAGAAATCCTAACCGCTGACTCGGTACATACAACTCGAAGAACTGTAAGCTCAACATCTCGTTGCACTATGGTGTCTCGGAGTATCTTGGTCCTTTCTTTCATCGCTAGAATGCTTTCCTTAACATGTTCAATCTTCTTTCGATGACTATCATCTGGAAGCTCTCTCTCATGCATGTATAAACTCTCCCTAACCTCCATGTGTGACTGCTCATTATCTCGACTGCTGTGCTCATTGCCTTGCACCTCATGTATTTCGCCTGTCATAACTGTCTGGACTCCTACTGTAGGAGATGAAGAGTGTACCAACTCCAACTCATCACACGGCCTGTCCACAATCTGACTAGCGAATGTGTTTGTGTCGCTAGACTCGGAGGATGGCTCTAATGCGATCTCCTCATGCACATCCTCATCATGTACTGTTAACTCCAAATGAAGCTCACCAACAACCTGTACTTCATGCTCATCTTTCTTCCCTCCCCCAACTATGCCTTTAAGGAGATCCTCATCCAAATCCTTGGGTTGGCTCCTGAACTTGATGGTGTAATAATCTTGAAAGGACAATGCTACACATACCTCATCACCCAAGGCTAGATACTCCTGATATCGAGGCAAGTGTTGAAGTACTGCTAATCTCTGCCAATTTCCAGTCAAGATCCTTCTCATTGTCTTCATGTTCTCACGAGCTTGCAAAGAAAAATCTTTGTTCTGACATGCACTTCACCAACATCACTGACATGTATTTGCCTGTACACGCATGCATCAACATGCACTTTTATTCAATTGCTATGTGCCCACAGCTGGCAAGGATCATGCTCTGATACCACTATAATATCCCAAAGACTAATATTCTCTAATGTTTTATGATAGTGCTGACTCACACACTCAATCTCATACAAATTTGCAAAATAACTATGCATGCAAACTCGCCATGCAAAAATGCCCTAAAATATAGCTGAATTAGGGTTAGGGCTTTGTAGAGAGAAATTAACTCTTACCACTGATATTCTAGCTGATAATGACTCCAGAGATAGTTGCATGCATAAGGATCCGAATGGGTGGTCTAATAATGCTCTTTTCCTCCGGTGTTACCACCCCGCAGTACCGTAAAAACCCTCTAGACTGAAGGTGACGTTTTTCTAGGAGGAGAGGTTCGTTTGGGCTGAAAATTTCTGAGCTTGTCCGTCTACTGATGCCGGAGAGATGGCCTAGCACATGCGGAGGGTTGGCTACCATTAAGTGCCCTAGCGAATTGATTAGCAATTCTGCTACTCATGCCCCCAACTGGTCTGTTTGGTTGATAGTTGCTCTAGGTGAGCAAATTGATGGCTGATAATCACTGCATACCGTAGGATAGGCCTGCTGAGAAAGAGGAAGCTGACATGCACAGGAAAGACTAGGTTTTGTGGTCCCAGCGAATCCTTCTGTGTTTTCCCTGCTACTTCCGGCTGCAAAACGTGGATATGCTAATAACCCGTCGGAATGTGTTGGATCTCCAAATACTGTGGTATATGATGGATGCAATGGATAAACCTGGATGATCTATCCCAATAAGAGACTAGGTCAGATATCTCACTGTCGAACCCTCGCTAGCTGAAGACACCATCTCCAACCCTAACTGTCGCGGCTGCACACTGTGCTGCTACTCGAAACTCCAAAATCAATCAACAATAACAATAGATATTCTCTTTGGCCCAATAACCCTTCTTAAATAGAACAGCATGTACTTTTAGGGTTTGCATGTCACTTTTAGGGTTTACGCTTCACTTTTGCATGCATGCAATTCTAATTTCATATTGACTTTAACACTAAAATAAGGAATGCACGCTCCGCATGCTTTATGATATGAACTCTTATGGCCTTCTTACTACACTGATGACTTGATAATACTGAATTGATGTACCTTTCTGGTCCTAGTGCTATCAGTCCTCAATTATTCATTTTTTATAAAAACGGAACATTACACAGAAGCCCTTATGCAGCTCCAGTAGTGTTGGTTCGAAAGAAGGATGGATCTTTCAAATCCTGCATAGATTACAGAACATCTCCAACACTTAGATAAAGTACTCATCATCTTGGAAGAACATCAATTTTATGCAAAAATGTCTAAATGCACTTTTGGAAAAGAAGTGGACTACCTTGGCCATATAATATCGAAGGAAGGAGTCAAAGTTGATCCAAGTAAGATCAAGGCAATCACTTAATGGCCCAGACTATGTGACAGTGTACAAACTACTGACTAAAAATTTCAAAACTAACAGCTTGATTAGAACACAAACCCATACAAGAAGACTCAAAAAGTTGGGACGAGAGGGTGGATTGAAAATTTTCTCCCAGACTTGGAATAATTGATCTTGGAATTTGATGACAGGGAAAAGCTTTCAATTTAATTCTAGGAATGATTTCAAAATTCGAAACAAGGTCACCGTCCACACATTGAACCAACACATCATAATTAAGGATTGGATGAAGGATTCTATTGATACCATTAGGACAAGGATACCCATTGTAATGTTCTTGATCAATTCACTTACAACCGTATCATCATCATGTGATTGTTCTTCTTTATGATCTTCATTATTATCACTCATTAGATAAGGAAAAACATCAATAAGTTCAGTTTCAGTTTCCCTATCACCCTCACAAGTGTGCTCTTCAACCATATAATGATGACATGATTGCCTCTCGAACAAGGTCGTATTGTTTTCAAAATTTTCTTCTTCATCAGAGGTATGATCGAAATCTAAATTAAAATCTGGATGGCTAGAACATTGACTCGAATTATCGTCAACCAGGCAATGGAGTTGATCTCCAAAAGGGTCTTCGATGAATTTATCGATGAGAGTGTCAACTATGAATGTTTCCTGATAGTGATTAGTTGGCTCTTCCTCTCTATTTATGCCTTCTTCGGGTGATGATGACACTATAAACTATTTATGCTATTCAAATCATAATTTGAAATAGGCTCATCATCATGGCTATTTTTTAGTAATTCTATGGCATTTTCACGAATAGAAGGGTCATCTAAAAGCTCAATCAAAGGTACATGTAATATCCCAAATCCTGATATTTTCTATTTCTATGCAATTTTACTGAAATAACTGGGCATGCAAACTGCCATGCAAAATTTCCCTATTTTATAACTGAAATTAGGGTTAGGGTTTGCAGGATAGAATGATCACTTACCACTGATAAGCCAGCTGAAAATGCTCCAGAGAGAATACGCATGCAAGATGAACTGAGCCGATGAAGAAATGACCTAGTTTTCTGCTGCAATAACCCGGTTGGCTTAATCAAACAAGTGTGACATTTTTGCTGAAGGGATGGTCAGTTTCAGCTGGAAATAAGTCGAAAGGAAGGTGTGCCCGTGCAGGAAAGGATGACTGGAGCATGGAAGAGTTTTGACATCTCTGGATGCCCTAGCGAATTGGTCTCCCAGTCTGCTGCTCACGCCCCCACAACCCTGTAAACTGCTGCTAGCTGCCCCGGATGGACAATCTGATAGCTAATAATCACCCAATGCAGTAGAGTGATCCTATCAGTGAGGATGCAGGATGCATGCGAAAGAAATATGGTGATCCAGAGTCTTGGTGAACGACTAGGGTTTCCCAGCTAAATGGCCCCAGCTGTACGGATGAATCTGCAATAACCTTCGAACTTATACTGGAATACTAGATAATGATGAATGCAATAGATACGGTGACAAACCTGGATGGTTTATCCTGAAGGAGACTAGCGCAGATGTCTCACTGCCGAAATCCCGTTAGCTGAAGACGTCGTCTCCAACCCCAACTGTTGTGGCCGCACGCTGTGCTGCTTCTCAAGAGCTCCAAAATAACAATAATCCAAAAGTAAGTCTCCATTCACTTTATCTTTCTTTTATAACTTTCAACAGCGAAAACCCTAACTTTTGACCTAATTAGGTCACTTTAACTTCTAATTTGCAGTTGACTTGCATGCATGCGCATGGAGACTTAATTGAGTGCATACATCATTAAATAATGCTTAGATGTCATGCATGTCACTTTTAGGGTTTGCATGTCACTTTTAGGGTTTGCATGCATATCACTTTTAGGGTTTGCATGCATGTCATTTTTAGGATTTGCATGCATCTCACTTTTAGGGTTTGCATGCATATCACTTTTAGGGTTTGCATGCATGTCACTTTTAAGGTTTCCATGCATGTCATTTTTAGGGTTTGCATGCATGTCACTTTTGGGAACATTACAGTACATTTATTGTTGGCTAAGGAGAGGAGAAATCAATTTGATAAGGACAATTAGTTAGTTCATCATCATTGTCCTAATGATCCTGTTATCACATATACATTGGCAGTCGGGCTACCATGATGCAGCATGTAGATTGATTTATTTATTCTTTCGAGCTATTTTTCACATGGGGTTTTAGCATGGATCATTACAGCCTCACCCATTTCAAACCTTATTCAGCAGAGTTTCCTTGCCAGGACTAAGATCCATTAGTCCATTGAGATGCTTTCAGTGATGACCTAGTCCATTTGAGCAGAGTTGCAGATCAGATATGGTACACACAGTTACAGAGGGGCCTGTCAGATGGAGACAAGTATATGTGGTGAGATCAGGTATATGCAATGTTTTAAAACTCGGACTCGGACTCAGAATCAATTAAGGGTCAACTTGGACTCAGAATCGGAATCGGCAATGAATCGGTAATGACTCGGTCGATTTGAATTTAATGACTCGGATTACTCAAAAAATACATAAAAAATTAAATTTTAAAGAAAATCAATATTTTAAAGATTTTAATCCAAGCTTGCAAAGCATTAGAAACAAAATATCCAACGTCTACTCATGCATATACCATATAAGTGTGAATATATCGAAATGGCATCGACTGTACTGTGCAATACATATCTAGAACAAAAAACATAATCAATGAGGCCTAAATGGCTTGTAGAGTCCAAAAAACAACATGCTATGATGCCACTACATCATATGTCAATGATCATACATCTCTTTTTGTTTAGCCTTCTCCTCTTCAAATTCATCAAACTATTGTTGCAACTCGACCCTAATTTCTCCAATAAACTCTAAATCAGCTTCCCATGGGGCAATATTTCCTCTAACAACAGCCAACTGTTGTTTAAATCTATTAATGCCCCCCTCCTTTAATCCATGTCTTGCAACACTTGCAATACACTTTCCCTTCAATGACATTAGCATGGATCCATGCCTGATCTTTTCCTTTTGGGGCCAATCTAGAATCTAAATGCAAAGCAAATCTAAACATGCAAAGAAAAAAGAAAAAAATCTTATTATTTTGGCAGCAAACAATAGAAAACATGACTGATATTTGTCAATTTAATGAGAAAAAAAGAAACAATGGCTAGCTAGAAGCTAACATACATCTAGGTAACAGAAAACCAGTCTCCAACAGTCCAACTCCTCCAATCATTTTAATTGTTCTTCACTGTTTGACCCTCCTCCAAGCCTCCATGAAACCAAACAACAATAATGCCAAATGCTCACAAACATCTTACAGCAGAAGTGTGAGGCAAATAGAGGGGCAAGTGGTCATCTTATGGCCTCAGGTTATGGTTAGAAGAAGAAAAATCTTAAAAATAAAAGATAAACATGTTATATTGGAGTCTGCATTCTTGTGGGTGTCTGCCACAGCTGACTCGGCTAACTCGGGTTGCAACTCGGCCAACTCGACCGACTCGGACCCTAACTCGGCCGACTTGGACCCAACTCGGCCGACTAAGTATAAAATCGGACACTCGAGCTGAGTTGCAGGCCGAGTCAGCTTGACCGAGGGTCAACTCGGACTCGGACTCAGCTAGTTTTTAAAACACTGGGTATATGCTTCTATAGTTTTATTTTGCTCTGTGATGTATATCAAACACCTATGCTTGTCTTGTTAGGATGATCATGGTGACCTATGCTTATATATGTACTAATGCTTGAACTTGTGCTAAGACTAATCAAAGGACTTGATGTTGAAGACTATTGCTCATGCCATGCCTATACAAATTGTAAACCTTAGTGCTATGTTGGTCTCATGTGTCATTTATCCCCATCCATCCAGTTCATCCGTTGTTGAAATTTATCCCATGACTTAGATTGATTGAGGCTTGTGAGATTGAAGATCTTTTCCCCATATTGACCCTTGTGCATGATAAACTCCATGTTGTTATGTGTCTCTTGCTATGAAGTATGTGGCTTGGTCAGTGTAGTCGGGTTCACTGGGTAGTTTCCCTTTAGTCCTCGAAACAAGTGCTCCTCCAAACAGTGTTGCTAAACACTAAAGCATCGAAACGCATAAAAGCTATATCTAAATGATGCAAAGTAAATGTTTAAATAATAAAAAGTAGTTAGTGGCCAAGGGGTTGAGCACTCATTCTTTGTATAATGTAAGGCTCATCTACCCTCCACAAGGGCAGCAAGGAGAGGCAAACCCGTCGGGGCTATGGACTGCTCGTTGGCAGCGGGGCTAGGCCTTAGTCATTTACTGGAGCCCAGAAGGTTTTCTAGGGCACCTACTCTTGTAGGCTAGCTACTATCTTATGTGAAATATGAAAGTATTGAAAAAGGTCAATGGTCAAAGGATGAGCTCTCACTCTTTGTATAGTATTCGTCTCATTTTCCCCCACAGGACAACAAGGTGAGAGTCGAGACTAGCCTGCAAAGGTTATATCTTTGTCAGTACTGGAGCCCAAAAGGCTTCCAGAACACGTTCCTTTGGAGGTTGACCTATATTGTAAAAATGATGAAAAGGAAAACTTGCTAGAGCCTGAAGGAAACAAACCCAAGTACTTATCCACTTGTGAGACACCACCATCCCCTATTGCTATCTGTCATGCATATGTCACTTTGGTTGACTGTATTGGTTATCATTCAAAGAGATCACATAGTCAAAGTCAGTCATAAGTCATTTCCCTTTGCTTTAGCCTTGCTTTCCATCTTCACCCATTAATAGCACACTGTTTAAGCTTTGTAAGTATGGCATGAACACGCAGACTTTTGGAAGGTTTCGAGAATTTTCAAAGGCACAGATATATCTTACCTACTATTACTGTTGTTGTCACTGTGATTATGAATAACATGATTTAAGTTTGGTTTTGATATACACCATTTGAGCATTTCTTACCTTGGAAGCATGCAGGATCGTATGGGTACAGTACCTCACCTCCAGTTTGGGTACTTTGACTTGGTCAACCTAGTTGACCAAGCCAAACACGGTTCCCAAGGCAGTGACTCAAAAAACAACATTGCGGTTTTAGTTTTGAGAGTTTGGACCCAAATCTCATAATCAGTGATTATTATCACTTTATTATTGGCCAAATGATCAATTTTTATTACAGATGGCAATGATTTTGGTTCTCCTAGAGCATTGCAGTGTTCCAGGGGGTATGAGTAGTCACTTATACCATTCTTCTGTGTCTCTGGATCATCCAGTGCCGTCAGTTTTCCTTAGTTCTTAGCCTGGACAGAGTTATGATGACTTTTATCAGTTTCAGAGGATGTACCACCAGAAAATGAACTAGAGAATTCACTGAAAAAATTGGTTTGGCCTATTGGGTAAAGGAAATGACTTGAAATTTTGTCAAATGATGTAGCTTGGCTCCCCGGATAGTTCTTCAGCATTTTCAGTCAGCATTGTTGTCCAGATTATTTTATTCTTGGCTCAGGCAGTGAGGACGTCCCCCAAGGGGCGCCCCCCTTAACTTGGCTAATTGATGTATTACACTGTTATATCATATGTTATGAGGTTGTAATGGGGCCTAGGGTGAATAAAGCCCCTAGTGACCCCCTTTTTGATGTATTATAATGATCACATCTTATGTTATATCTTATTTTGACTTAGACAAGGTGTCCTTGGGCAAAAAGTACGCCCCCTTGATCTAGTCAAGTTGATCCATGTAAAATTGATCTCCATCGTTGATGATGTTATAATCTCAACCGTCGAATGTAAAAGTAAGTTAGGGTTTGCGTCTCTCAAACGCTATATAAAGGTGAGACCCCCCCCCCCCATTGTATCCTATCAGGAAATTTGGCACCATTGGCTCTTGAAGAATAATAGAAAAAATCTTTCTGGGATCTCTTGACATTTGTGGATGATTGAATAATGTTCTTTGCGATTGCCTGACATTATTTCACGCTTGCATTGGAGATTATTGGTGAATCTATGGTATATTTTTCTGGATCCATTTGCTTGACAAGGAAGTCGATTGGGAGAGGGGCACACCTATGGGAGACATCCACCTTGCTCTACTTTTCGGGTTGACCGATACAGGGAGTATTTATGTCTTATGATTTCTTACTCTCTTATTTGTTCACTTCTCATCAACATTTGTCATTTTTCTTGCCGTTCTCATTGTTATCTAATTGGTTTTGGCAGGAGAGGGCGCATTTGGCTTCCTTGGGCATTTTAACAAAGCTAGATTTTCACCATCTCTTCACTTGATCTATGCAGGAATAATCTTCATCACCTTGGCATTCATCCTCGGCAACATCTGGTACGCTTTTTCCAGGTAAGATCTATCCTTTTTCTTAGTATCTAATCGGGCCTGCATTTTCCTTTCATCAAACCCCCATTTAAAACCTTCATTCCTTAGATCTGTAGGTTCTAGTTTGAGGCAGGATATAAAACTTAAAACCCACTTTGGAATAATCATAAAACCCCTAAGTCTAAATTTTCACGATCATTGGACTACATTTGCCCACCTAACGCACTGGTCTTCCTCTTAGGGGAAAACGCCCTCGTTGGGAGGAGTGGGTATTTTTCAGATCCGCGAACTTGGTATTGCTAGTTTCACCTCCAATCGCCTTATCTTCAACCTAGCAATCAATCCGAGTGTCCAATTTCATTTAATTTCACCGTTTACTGCTAGCTCCAATTTTTCATGCTTAAAACCCTAGGGTAAATTGGGGCCTTTCATACGGACAATCGAAATCTCTTAGTAATTGTGCAAAACTCTAATTAACTATAATACTAAGAGACCTAATCAAGGTACCCTGGGCTATTCACTTGTATTCCTTGTTTTTAGCAATGTTACACGGGGACTCGCCCCCCAGGGTCAGGGGCATGCCCCCCTCGCTCCCTGCGCCCCAGGGGCTCCTGGGGAAACGTTTCCCAGCGTCCTTGAAATCAGGAAACTCTCGGAAACGCACAAGGGGGCGCATCCCCCTGTTCTGTAGCTTGCTCTGGTGAAGGGGGGCTCCCACACACCCCCTCCTGAAACTGGGGACTCCCAAACGCCCCCACGCCCCATCCTAAAACTAGGGGGCTCTCAAACACCCCCCACCCCCATTTAGTAGTTTACATGGGATGAATCATTGAACTGTTATTGTTGGAATTTAATAATTTATAATATTATTTTTTATTAAGACTTGGACGCCCCTGCCCCCCTGAATTTCGCTAAAATTTGGGGGTGGTCTCCACACATCCCCAATGTGTGTTTCCCCGCTCCCGCACTCCCGCGTCCCGGAAACTTGGTGGAACATTGGTTTTTAGGATCACCTTGGTTATAGAACGCCCCCTGAGCTTAGTATTTTCACTATAGTCCGAAGTTTCGATATCCTCGACTGGTGTGACATCTGAGTTCTTTCAGAGGTCCTAGATATCGTAGGTCGCGGCTTTAGTTGCCTTTCCTCTACCATCCTGGATAGGATCATCCCACAGGGAAACTACAAGACTCTTGATAACAAATCCTCCTCAAATTGATTCTCATCGACACAATCATCACCTAATTGCTCCTCTATGGATTTATCAATGCTTTTGCCTCATCTCTGTTTTAGTAAGTCAGTGAACATGTCTTACCCAGTAATGGATCCCGGTTTCAAATTGTTAAACCATAGCTTGGCATCCCCATTGAAAGAATCATTGAGGGCACGCATAAAAACATCTTCATCTTCAACCCCCTGAGATTCTATATACCACCAAAAGACATCCAAATATCCTTCGATAGATATGGAATCATTCCCAGAGAAACGAGACAACTCTTGTTATCACATATATAGTAGCCAAGCTACCATATTCTATTTTTCAGACACAATACTTTTTTCAGCCAGATCTCTTACATGTGAGATGTTGAGATGAGCAGTTTTGTCGGATCATTATTATATTTTTGGACTATTGTACTCTCTCTTGTCAGGACTGAGTCTCAGGACACTCAAATTTGAGGACCGATGTAGCCATTTAGTCATTACAGAGCAGTTATTGTGCCCAGATGTATATCAATGCTTTCTCATTGGACAGATGATGTTTCAGATGGATTATATGCATGATTATGACTCAGCTTTTTATATTGTTTTATGGTTATCATTGCTCTTGTACTCATCTTTGTGACATGTATTAACATGTGGTGTCATGATCTGGCGGTCATAATTATATGGACTTGGATGTATTTGTATTTATGTATTGATGTCCCTACTCTGACTTTGAAGTTCCTGATCTATACTCATTGGTTTTACCCTCCGTAGGGAGAATAGAGGTAGTCATTCCCACCATTGTTTTGGCTTGCTAGTGTTGGCTTCACCTTTCACTGTCTCCACCCATCCATTACCTTCCAGTTTTGTTTCTAACCTGACTTATTACTTGACTTATGGCATGGAGGACCTTTTCCCCGCTAGAACATTTGTTGGACAAACCTCCCTGTTTATATTGTATCTTGGCTCTGAGTTGGTGACAGAACTTGCCTTTGGTGAGTTGGATTGTATGCCTAAATCATCCTGGTCGGTTGTCTCGATGTTTGGCACTGTGCAGAACTCCCCCTGGTCACTTGAGATGTTGTTGGCTAAAACTGAAAGCTCATGTACTACTTGTATTGGAACATGTTATGTATGCGCCCATGGAAAATGAAAATGCTAAACTATGTTTCTTAACATATGTAAAGAGGGCAAGAGCAATGAAATGCTAAAATACCCCTTGAAGGGTATAAGAAAAGGTCCAAAAGGCTATATCCAAATATTGTTGACCTTATAAATATAAATATGTCCCGGATGAAAGCTGCGATTTGTTGTGCTTTTAAGCACTGGTGAAGTCCCAAAGGGTCATATAGGCCAAAAAGGCCATGGAAATAAAATCGATGATCCTAATGAAACTAGATCAAGCTTGATGTAGTTATGATGCCTAAGTTGAATAAACACTCTCTAAACAACTCAACCATTTGTGAGGCACCGCCATTCCTTGTGTTGTTGTTTGCCCGACATTGGTTTTAGTGAGTTTTTTCTTTCCATATCCAAAGTGTCATGATGTTAAGTAGGAAGTCATCCTTTTCCCTAGCCTGGTAAATTTCACTCTTCACCCTTCACTAGCAAATTGACTACAACTATGAAGTGAGTATAGTCCTGAAAGTCTAGTCTGAGTAATAATAAATAAAGCCTTATATATGTATTTGTTGATGTACCGCCAATGAAATGACTGCTACTTGTTGTGATTGTTGCTTAAATGAGTTGTAGAGCATGTCTTAGCCTTATAACACTTGCAACAGATGGATGATAATCTGAGTTATATTATTGGTATCTAATCATTTACAGATGGTTATATTGTCTATTGGATATGATTGATGATCAGGTAGAGACCTGAGAGGGGTACGAGTATACACCTTATATGGATTTGGACTCTCTGAGTCTAATGAGATAGTTTATTTTCAGTTCTGGGCACTTGCAGAAATGATCAGGCTCATTTTACCTTTCTGATGCAGTTTTGCTTCATAGGATGATGTGTCTGAGTAGGGAGATGTTTTATTTGGATCTCCTAGGGCATTGTATGGGCATAGGGGGTGCAGCCACTTGTTTGTACCATAGTACCCCCATCCCAGAGAGCCTGATGGGCTCAGTTTGACAACGCAGGCACCCTAGGAGGCTGTTTTGCCAGGTTCACGTTTCTCGAGGCAGATTAAAAAATGATTAAATGGCTATTGAAGAAATCGATTTGGGCTACTGAAGCAAGAAAATGACATGGGATGAGTCATGATGATGAGAGTGATGTCCTCCACACCTTCTCCAGCAGTTGCAGCACCTGATTGGGCCCACACCTAATTTTTGGGCATTTTATATTATTTTCTAGAGCTTTTGGAAGACTCACGATTCCCTCAAGGAGGCACAAAGTCAAAGAACTAAAATGCTATATTATTTTGTTGTGCCATGGGGCACCCATAGGGAGTTAGTTAACACTCCATGGACCCACCATGTGCTTCATTTATTTCTTGTTGAGTGGGGTACCCTCTTGATGGGTGATTTAGTCCACTTTGGTACTTTATGGTTATATTGATCCATGTATTGTATGTTGAGCTCATCTCAACCATTGATTAGAATATTTTATCTTTTAATCTTAGCCACTCGTTTTGAAAGTGGTTAGGATTCGGTTATGATTGTGGTTCTCTCATTTCTATTTAAAGGAGAGAGCTTCTCATTTGTAAGCGGTCTTTGGCTCTTGGATCTGAATAATAGAAAGATTTTTCCGTGGATATTTTCTGGATCTGCTTTGCATCTGATGTTCTCAAATGGTGATTGGATAGTCTTCTGCTTCCTAGCATTGTGGAAATTCATGTGAGATCTATATTTTTTCTGCTATCATTGTCTTATCTATAGGAGGGCGTTTTGGCTGGAGCATTTTGCAGGGGGACCTTAACTCGTTTGGTTATCTTCGTCTTGGATCAGGGGGTTTTCATTAGTGTCATTGTGATCCATGATTACTTCTTTTTACTTTACTATAGCATTTGATTTCTTTATCTTGTCTTAACAAATCTGATATTGTTAACGTTTGCTCATGCAGGGTAGGGGGTGCATTGGTGGCTTGGGGCTTACATCCATCATAGAAATCACGTGGATCTTACAGAATTGATTGGGATAGCAAGGATCATCGTTGTTAAGACTTCTACAAGCATTTCTAGGTACGATCCAACAGGTAATTCTCTTCTCTTTAACAGATCTAAATCCATTGTACCTGTTTTCTTTCCATTTTTCTGAAAATACTTAAAATACTAAAAAACTCTTAAAAAATACTAAATCCGAGAACCGTCCGATCTTTGGCCAAACCACTGCTGGGTTTCATAGATCGAGCCTCCCCCTCACTGAATCTACTGCAACGCTAGTCAAATTCTTGCTGGTTTGACCTAGATCTGAATTTTAGTTTGAAAACTGCATAGCACCCCCACTAAAAATTTGACCTACTAGGGTTTTGACTTTTTCTGATTTCTGACTTCATAGACTAATAGATTTGGTCTCACACGGTCCAAATCACCCCCAACGCTGTCCAGATTCATGACAGTGTGACCGAGATCTTAGTTTTAGACTGAAAACAACCCTAGCGCCATCACTGAAAAACTGAACCTTTCCGGAGTTTACTGTTTCCGAACTCTGACAGGCTAGGCTGATAGATCAAGTCCTGAGCACTCCAGAACACCCCTAACGCTGAGCTAGATCCAGCCTACTTGCCCTAGATCTGAAGAAATCATTTTTTCACCCTCTCAGCCTCAATCATCAACTTTGACTTTTTTCGGGATCTGACTTTTTCCAAATTTCTCTGAACCAAGTGTGTATATCAGCCCCTCCTGGTCCCATTTCACCTTCAACGTTGAGCTGGTTGTCTGCTAGTGGCCTCAAATCTACAAATCTGTCCCATCCAACCCTAGCGCTAGCATTCCTTGACTGAATTTCTACCCAAACTGAGCCATCCGGACCAAAAGACTTATCTAGGTCCGCAGATCAGGGTCTACCCTAGGTGGGTTCACCTCAACGCTAGGTGTACACTGACTCCATTTCCCAATGCACGAAAGGCACTGATCTCCCATCCCTAGCGCTAGCCCTGAATTGACCTTTTCCCCTTGAAATTGGTTGTTCCTTGATGACTCAGACAATCACACCTGTTCACCTTCTTCATTGAGTCTGTCAGCCAGGTACTAGATAGTCCCGACTTTTTTCCTGCCCATCCTGCCTCAGTTATGCTTCCCAAGGCAGAGATCATCTTCTTTAGTTGTTAGTACCAAAACCCTAGATCTAACCATTTCCCCCAAAAGTCATCTGATTACTGCTTTGGATCAACCAATATACTGCTGAAGTCCTGATCCATCTACTGAATCCCACTATAGATCTAGAGTTCCTGAACACCTTACACCTTACATACCTCAAAGTTTGTTTTGATCTGATCTGGTGTCTAGATCTAATCTCTCCTATCGGGAGCAGATCTGGGTCTCCCCCATTGTTGTCTTGGACTCGGACAACAAAAAGCGAAGACTACCTTGATTGGCGTGACAACCATCTCTTTGGGAATCTAGGCAGTCTGGGTTCCACCTCCTTAGTTGCTTGTTCCTCTACCATCCATCCTGGATCCATCTTGCATAGGCAGCTACAAGGTTGGTGATAACAACTCCTTAATGTAATCATTTGGCATAGGATGAGGTGCCCCATGTATTTTAGAGAAATTAAAAGGAGAATATTTAACTCCTTACCTAATACCTTTGGTTACTTGAGTTGGGTGTCTAAAGGAATTTCGAGAATCATTCACCCAAGGCTCTAGATGGGTTTAATGCTTACTCACTAGTTTGCTCGGGATGGTTGGAAATTCTTTATTGCGTGGGTGAGGAAATTGGTGGGCATCATAAGGCTTGCGATAGTTAGATTCATACCCATAATCATGCTCAAGATCATCCTCATACCTAGAATTTGACCTCCATCTATCCATTTCATCATCTTGCTTTTTAATATTAATTACAATTTCAGTACATTTTTTAGGGTTTGTGAAAATTCGAGGAGAAACTCTGAATTCATTATGATTTATGTGATGGGTTCGTTTCTCAACGAAGTCACATTGTGAAGGATGGATCGATACTCCAGTGGAGTCGCGTTGTGGAGTCGCCAGGGGAACGAATTGTTGTGTTCACTGAAAAAATAAATGTCATGGGAGAGGTAAGCAATAATGTAATGATCGTAAAGACTTAACAAATTGAAAATGTCACTAGAATTTAAATCGGATGTGATATGAATGAATATTAAAATAGAAGCATTCACAGACACCGAAAGTAGGCAAGCCTCTACCACCCAACGCCAAAAATGTTGGCAGAGAACGAGAGTAGAACTTAAGGATAAATGTGCAACCAAGGTAGGCCTCTACCTCCCTGAGAACGGCACCAAAAATGTTATCACGAATCGTGTAGTTTCCCAATAGAGTAATCCTATACAAGATGGCAGAGGGGATAGGCAACCAAAGCCGTGACCTACGAATACCCCAATCCCCAAAAGATGGATGGTTGTCATGCCGGTTGGGATATCCTTCGCTTTATATCGTTGAAGCCCAAGCGACAAAGGGGGAGACCCATGCCTATCCTAAAAGGAAAGACCTAAAGCAAATCACCAGATCAAACCTTAACGGAGAATACGTAAGGTGAGTGTTTGAAACCCTAGATTTAAAGGATAAGCCACAAATTAAGGAATGCTTGAGTAAAGGTGGTTAAGGATGTTGGTAATGTTATTCAAGCCAAATGAAATAGTGACTTATGGAATTAACTATCAGATCTAGGATCAGTGTGTTCTTTCCATTTACCAAACCCGAGACCTTGGGGATTTAAACAGAAATATGGAAATTCCCCAAGGTGAGGTTGATTCAAAGAATTAAGGCCTTCAACACACTTGCTTAGATGAAAGATTTGACAGTATGACAAAATCCAAGCAAAAACCGAAATCAGAGAAAAACACAAGGAACTAGCTGTGAGGTCAATGTAGGCGCTCTCTCCAGGGATCTGTGTTGCTTTAGAGTGGGCAGATGGAGTCCAAAAATGACACCTAGGAGGAAGAGAGGTGTTTAGATGGGGAGCATCAAAACCCAGATCGTCGAATTTGCAGATTCCCAGTGCAAATCGATCCGATGATTTTTTCTAATTTCTACAGGTGATTTTTTGGTGAATTTATGTGATGTGCAATGCATGAAAATTTGAAATGTTGAGAACTAACCTAAGAAACGTACATGAAGCTTGTAGATAAGCTCCTGGATGATGCAGAATGTCTCCTTTCCGATCATGTGAGAGATCTGGGCAAGATTCTGATGAAATGAAGCTCTGCTCAGTGACCCTAGCGCCCCCTTCTACCTGCCACACCAAGGAAAACAATTGGCACGACTAATAAACAGGATTTGCAAGATAAAGAAAGTATAGGGATGAGAAATCATAAAGAAGTAACCACTCCCTAATAACCAACACCGAGAGCCGGCAACAGAGTGAGTCTCCCCACCAATGCGCCTTCCTCAAGTTCGCCTCCTTCAACTTACAAATAAACGGGTACAAGAAAAGATACAAAAGCTATGTTGGATTTATCTCAGTGCAGAAGAACAACAATATCAATCACCATCACATTCATTTATCTATCAAGAGACAAGTGTTGAATCCCAGAATAATCTCTTTATTAAAAGTTCCATTGCCATAGCTCATGCTTTACAATGGGGGGGATCTCATCTTTATATAGCTTTTGAGAGACGTAAATCCTAACTCACTTTTGCATCTAATGGTTGAGATTATAACATCATTAATGGTGGAGATCAACTTTACATGGATCAATACATGGATCACATTGACTAGATCAAGATATGATCATGATAATACATCAAAAGGAGGTCACTAGGGGCTTAATTCACCCTAGTCCCCATTACAACCTCACATCATAAGATATTACACTGTAATACATCAAGTGGCCAAGTTGAGGGGTGCCCCTTGGGGGACCTCCTCACTGGCTAAGCCAAATAAAATAATGTCGGACCAAATACTGACTGAAACTGATGAAGGAATGTCTGAAGAGCCACAACACATCAACTGGATGAATTTCCTGCTATTTCCTTGACTTCCCTAGCCAAATCGAGTTTTTCAGTAATTTCCTAGTTCATTTTATGGTGCTACAACCTCTGAAAATCATAAAAGTCATCATAACTTCCTTCAGGTTGAGAACTGGGGCAAACTAACTGTACCGGAGTATTTGGAGACATAGAAGAATGGTTTAAGTGACTACTCATACCCCATAGAGCACTGCAATTCTCTAGGAGAACCGAAATCACTGCAATAATAATGTAATCTGTACAATAATAATCACTGAATGTGCAATCTGAGGCCAAACTCTGAAAACTGAAACCGCAGTATTGGTCCTGGGCATGTCTAGAGCAAATATAAGCACTGTTGTTTTTTGAGCCACTGCATTGGGAATCGTGTTTGACTTGATCAACTAGGTTGACCAGGTCAAAGTACCCAAACTATAGGTGGGATGTTGAACTAGGATGATCCTGCATGCATCCAAGCTAAAAAATGCTCCAAGATGTATATTAAAACCCAACTTTAATCATACTATTTAGGATCATGGTGACAATAGTAATAATAAAAACAACTAGTAAGATATACTTGTGTATTTGAAGAATCATTGAATCTTCTAGAAGTCTCTTATATATGCCATACTTACAAGGTTTAAACAGTTTGCTAGTGTTGGGTGAAGGAAGAGAACAAGGCTAAGGTAAAGGGGAATGACTTATAGTTGATTTTGACCATATGATCTCTCTGAATGATGACAAGTACACACAACCACAAAGACATATGCATGATAGATAAACAATAGGGAATGGTGGTGTCTCAGAGGTGGATGAGTTGATCTGAAAAGAGTCCATTCAACTTTAACAACATGTCTACAGCTCACATCCAAGCTAACAATCAAGCTCTGTGAGGATCTTTTCTAAGACCCTTGCGTTGAGTACACAAGAAACTATAGTGAAAAGATCCTAGGGGCCACTTAGAATTAGTTGTCCCTTACGCCACTCACATAAAAACTCGCAAGCTCCGTGAGGAAATAATCATTACATTTCACAAAGATGGCCAACAGTCTTTAGATTTAGCATTTATTTATCCACTTCTTTTATTTGGCCTTTCACAATTTCATTTTATAGCCCTTTTTGAGTTGTGTCTATAGACACATTTTTCATTTTTATTTGAGGGCTTGCATTTCTCAATATATATCATGTAACACATAATGCATGTAATGATGGTAGACAAATTGCTTCAAGCTTTAGCTGACACTCTTGGGGAAACTAGGGGGGAATATCCACAGTCAGGACCAAACATCGGGGGCAACCGACCAGAGAGGTCAAGGCTTCAAAACCCAACTCACCTAAGCTCAGGAACCAACACCAATGGGTTCTCCTGGCCCAGAAGGATCATGGCTTCGGCAAGTTTTGTTGCACAACTCAGAGTCGCGACACAAATAACATGGGATCTATCATGCAAAGGGGTCAAAGTAGAGAAACGATCTTCAATCTCATAGGTCTCAATCAATCATAAGTCATGGAAAGAAGAATAATTATAGATGAACTGGATGGATAGGGGCAAGTGATACATCGAAGCAGCAAAGCACTAGAGTTTAAAGGTTGTATAAAGCATGGTATAAACAATAGTCTTCAACATTAGACTCTTTAATCATTTCTTAGCACAGGTTTAAGCATCAGTACATATAAGCACAAGTCACCACGATCATCCTATCATAATAAGCCTAGGGGTTTAACATACATCACAGAGCAAAAACTCACCAAGGAGCCATATACCTGTCTCACCATATACCTGTCTCCATCTGATAAGCCCCTCTATAACTGTGTACCATATATGATCTGCTACTCTACTCAATGAACTAGGTCACCACTAAAATCCTCTCAATGGTCAAGGAAACCTCAGTCCTAGCAAGGAAATGCTGCTAACAAGGCTCTGAAATGGCTAAGGCTATAAAAAATCCATGCTAAAACCCCATATGAATGAATAGCTTGGAAAAATAAAGAGATCAATTTGTATGTTGCATCATGGTAGCTCAGCTGCAATATAAATGTGATAACAAGAGGAAAAGACAATGTAGTCGTTGATGCCCTATCTCAAAAAGATGAAGAAGTCAAAACTTATGTGATTTTAGTTGTAATTCTAGACTGGTTGGATGAAATCTGAGGTGAATATGCCAAGGACCCAGACATATGTGTCTTAATTGATGATCCTAATCGAAGTCCAAAGTCCGAATGGAGGAATGACATCCTTTGGTATAAAGGAAGGATCTATTTAAGCCCTACATCAAGGTTTAAAACTAAGGTTTTAATGGAGTCCCATGATTCACCGGCCATAGGACATGTAGGTTTTCTCAAAACTTACTACAATGTTAGGCAATCATTCTGTTGGAAGGGAATGTATAAAGACGTTCAAAAGTATGTAGCCACGAGTGACACATGTCAAAGAAACAAAAGTGAAAATGTCATGACACCCGAGCTACTCCACCCGCTTCACATTACAAACCATAAGTGGGAGGAAATCTCCATGGATTTCATTGAAGGGTTACCCTTATCTGAAGGCAAGGAAAAAATATTCATGGGAGTGGATCGATTAACAAAATATGCACTTTTTATGGCTATAAAGAAAATTGACTCTGCTAAACAAATGTTTGAAGTATTTATATTATGTAAAGATATTTACAAATTACACGGATTTCCAAAAACCATCGTTAGCGACAGTGATGCCAAATTCACAAGCAATTTTTGGAGAGAATTTTGCAAACAAATTGGGATCACTCTTAACATGAGCTCAGCTTATCATCCCTAAACAGATGGACAAACGGAAGTTGTCAACAAATGTTTGGAATCCCATCTTCGTAGTTTTGTCACTGGCAAGCAAAACAAATGGTTACAATGGTTACATCTTGCAGAATGTTGGTATAACTCTTCCTATCACACGTCAGCCAATATGACACATTTTCAAGCACTGTATGGTTATGAACTTCCAAGATGGAAGGAAATCCTTCAAGGTGATGCAAAAGTACCTGCAGTAAAAAGTCAACTTGAAGAAAATCAGAGAAAAGCGCAAGTACTCAAGGATAATTTAACTATGACACAAAATCGTATTAAGCAGCAAGCCGACCAACATAGAACAAAAAGAGAGTTTGAAGTAGCGAATTGGGTATTTGTAAGACTTCAACCATACAAGCAATTGTCACTTAAGCAACAAGGAAAGAATAAATTGGCCCCCAAGTTCTATGGACCATATCAAATTACCCGGAAGATTAGCCCAGTAGCATATGAATTGAAGTTACCAGACAACAGTCGAATTCACAATGTTTTCATGTTTCGAATCTCAAAAAATTGTTGGGTCAACATCAATATGCTCAGACAACACTTCCTACCCCTTAATGAAGAAGGGAACCTTGTTTTAGAATTAGAAGTCGTCATCGACATCAAAGAAAGAAGACTACGTTCTCGAATAATTAAAGAATACCCTGTTGAGTGGAAGAATTGTCCAGAAGAAGATGCTTCATGGGAGACATAGAAGTTCATTCAGCAGTACCTGTTTTTGACCACCTAACCAACTAGGTGACCAACAATGTACCATGTGCATTAAAGGTGAGAAATAAGTACCTAATAAAGTTTTTTCAAACGAGGCAGCTCTTCTTCTTATGTTTTTCTCCATGAAATTTCCGCTCCACTGCGGGGGATATTGTAATGATATGTCAGTATGAAGGTCTAGAATTTTTATAACTTGGTTACCTAGAAATTTATCATTAGGGAAGTCCTTTCATCGAGTGGTTTTTCCCTTAGATAATTAAAATTCTTTTTTAGTGATTTTAATTATCTGAGTTTTTCACTCAAAAATACCTTCAAAGTGGTGAAAGGCATTCTAATGATCGAGTCCACGGGGCGACTAAGGCCTAGGAATGTTCTATGTAACCATGCTAGACACTATCCAGAGTCTTATGGAATTTTGTTAGGTTTTACCTAGAATTTTTTAATTTTTGGTGATTAAAAAAAGTTCCTCAGCAAAAAATTGTTGTAATGAAATAAGGGTGAAATGGCATCTAATGCTCACAAATTGGGGTATGTGCACTCAAAATCAATGGCATGAGTCCCCCTACACCCTTGGGCAAAGTTTGAAGTCATTCGGACAAGTCTTGCTAAGGTTTTGGTCACATTTTCCAAAGTCGGTCAAGGAAATCAGGAAAATTGGCAATTAATTAGCAAGCCAAATTTTGGAAAAGTGTCTAAAGTCACTTAGAAGGGGAAAATTAAGTTTCTAAGTGTTATATTATGTTCCTAAGGTGAGTTTAGAAAAAAAAGGGCCTACCCCATGCAAGTGTTTCACAAGAATGAAGATGTCACCAAAGGGGGGGTGCCCCCTCTACAATGGAAATTGAGATAATTGAAAATAAGCCAAAGTAAGGGGTCTCACTTTGGTGGTCCCCCCCTTTGGCCCTAGAATGAAGATTAAAAATATTAGAGGGGGGTTTCTCCCCCATTTCTATTTTATTTCTCACCCTAGGAAGTGCCCCCAAGAGAAGTGGTTCCCCTCTTTGAGCTACCATTCTCTCATTTTGACAAGTGGCTTGCATGGACTTAGGCTCTCTCCTCACTCATTTCCTATTTAAGGAGGTTTCCCCTCCTGATTTAGGTTACAAAACACACACACACCCACTCTCTTGCTCGTGTTCTCATTATTTCTCTTGCTCTCTTACCCTTGCTCTTGCTTGGGCCATTGTACTTTTCTTTCATTTGGCTTTGGTAATCAAAAGCTTTGGAGGAATCTTGTGTCCATTGTTCCCATTGATGATTTGCTTCCATGCTTGAGGAGCTACACAAGTTTGGTTGGCCAAGGAAGCAAACTTATTTGCTTTGGTACGATTTATGGTATTTGCAATCCATAACTTTTGTGAGTTTTCATTCTTGTAGCAAAAGAGGTTCATATATTTTCTAGTTTGAAGTTTATGATTTCTTTGCTCATTATTGGATTATCACCTTCTAGTAGTTGTGTAGTGAAAATCTTATAAGTTGCAGGTTATTTGGATTGAAGAGTGGGATTCTTCGGTTGGGTGCCCCATTGCTTCACTTCTTGAAGAACAAAGAACCAATTTTCTTTTTCTTTACATACAAATTTCTGCATTTTAGTTTTAATTTGTGGACTGTTTCAAATCCGATTTCAACTCTTATATACTCAAGTTCTTTTAAAATTATTCATTTGACAATTTTGTGTAATTTTTGTATATATATATTGCACTAACATACTAACTTCCCCAAAGTGATTTTGGGCACATTTTATCATTTTTTGTTTGCTGGGTTTTAGCAGGTTGGTGACAACACAAGGCAAAACTCTATCAAATTTCAACCATAAAAGGGTGCAAAGGCTACCCCAAAGGAAGAGCTTCAAGGCCATCACAAGGTAGGGGTGAAAACACTGTTTTCCCACTTCTTTCTTCTTTTTCTTTATGCTAAAATTTCAGCCATTGTAACAAGTCCAAGAAAGTCTCTTAGACTTGATTTCTTGCTTTGTATTTTTAGTTAAATCAAGTTTCATTTATTTTTCATCCATTGCTAGCAAAAGAAGTTGGGCTTGCCCACCTTTGCATAAGCAATTGTTGATTGGTGTGGGTTTAGATTAGTTAGAGTTTCATTTTGTTTTTATTTTCTTCTTTATCTTTGCCCACACCTTGCAAGTGATTTGGCTATGCCATCCTTGCAAAATCATGCCAGCTAGCATTCTATTTTTGTTTTTTTCATTTTTCCACACCTTGCAAGCGATTTGGCTTTGCCATCCTTGCAATATCGTGTTGGCTTGTATCTTTCTTTCTTTTATTTTTATTTTTCCACACCTTGCAAGTGATTTGGCTATGCCATCCTTGCAATATCGTGTTGGCTTGCATTGTTAATAATTGTTAAATTTTTCATTTCATTTAAAATAAACCTTGCTCCAATCTTCACCCCGTATTCACTCCCCTTGTCGATGGTCTGACCCTAGGTAACAAGAAAGGGAGAAGATTCGAGTTGGCTAAAATAATAGGCATTTCAACCCATTATTGCAAGATTGAGAAAAAAGGATTAGTGTGTGGAGCTAGAGGGGTAGAGGTCGTCAGGGGCCTCGTGGCACTTTGTGTCCTCTTGTTGAGCACCCGACTAATTCTCGGGACTGACTTGTGGAGCTAGGAGGGAGCCTTGTGCTCTCGTGTTGAGCATCCAACAGTTTCTCTCAGTTGAGGGATAAGGGTTGGAGGTAGACACATTAGTTAGTTGGTTTATTTTCTCATGCAAACACATTAATCCCGTAAGTTGAAGAAAGACCTTAAAATAAATTAAAATCTATTGGACCACTTGCACAACATCACGATCTTTCATTTTATTTACTATTGCGGTCATTTTTATTTGGTTTAGTTCTACTTCAAGCTCATCTCGTACACTTTAGTTCATTTGCTTAAAGTATTTTACATTTGATGAATGTGGTCTTTTGATTATTGTGGTGAACGAACGATTTAGAGCAGTTTGTGCATTTTGGCAATTTCATTGTAATCTTTGCTTGTGACTCCATAGCCCGATTTAGATAGGCACTAGTTTGGCAATACTCTATTTCTCTTGCAATTATATTTGGTTTACAAATAAAGAAAGATTTGCCTGTCATTTGAAATTATTGCATTTCTGCATGATTGATTGCCATAAAGTTCAAATTAATCTAATAATGTTTCAACTCCTAAAACACAACCTTTAAAACATAGTAAATAGGAACTACCCCCATGACCTTTTAGGAGTTGGGTCTAAACGGAGGAGTTAGGAATCGAGGTGACATTGGGTTCTCAACTCATAGTTTCCCTCGGAAACACACCTAGTGATTGGAAGACTTTTCCACGGTCCAGTGTATTTTAGGCGGCAACATTTTTGGCGTCGTTGCTAGGGACAAGTCTTTTTGTTCCCGCAGTACGACTTAAACACACCTAGTGATTGGAAGACTTTTCCACAGTCCAGTGTGTTTTAGGCGGCAACATTTTTGGCGTCGTTCCCAAGGACAAGTCTTTTTGTTCCCGCAGTACGACTTTTGCTTTCCTTTTGGCTTTTGCTTTGTTTGATGAATGTTTAGAGTAGATCTTTATTATTCATCAGGTGACTCCACTAACCCTTTTGTTTTGTAATTTACAAGAAAACAAAAAAATAGGTTTTTTTGTGAGAAATTTATAATGCATATTTTTCTTCTCACTTTGCGACTCCATTGAAGGGATAAAACCCTATTTCTCATAAAATTGTTGAGATTGATTTTGTAGATGACCCCATTGTTGATAGCTCCAGTCCAGTTCGAAATGCATGATTAACTCATATATGTGCTATTAGTAACCATTATGGATGAGGAAGAATCCAGAGCAGAAAATTCAAATGCATATCCTCCCATTGACTTCTCAAGCATCCCGGGCTTTCCAAACCATGAGCCATGTTTTTCAAATGAGGGAAGTGTTATGCTTCCTATTTTTTTTGGAAATGGCGATTCAGTTGTCTGTCACATCATATATTTTCTTTCATTTTTGGTAAATGATGTCAACATACTTCATCAAGATAGTAAGATGCGAGCATTTGTTAATACATTAAGTGAGGATGCTTGGATGTGGACAAAGCCGTGCTTGAGTGAGCTTGAGTGACTCATGGGATGAGCTTGAGTTAGACTTGAGATAATGTGAAGAGATAGGCGCCACCTCTCAAATGGTGCGCCTACCTCACGTGTGATTCCTCTCAAACAAATGACAAGTCGCCAACATATGAGTGCGCCATCCTTTGAGATGATGTGCACCAATTTTGAAAGATTGACTTGCCACATCATAACTCCACCCTTGAATAAGTCGCCTTCCACATGAGACAAAAAAATTCCACCTCAGTTAGACATGTTTCTTCGATTCTCTCACTTTGTCCTTTTGTCAAAATGTCGCATCATTAGCATTAATTTGACATTTTGATGCCCCTTTAGCGAAAAATCGTTGTAAGTGACAATTTAATCACCCGAAGCATATGAAAAGTGGATCCTAAAATAAAGAGGATGCTCTAGGTGTGAAAACGAGCATCTCCATACCAAATTCCGCCTCCGGATCATGCTTTTATTACAATTTAAAATTTTCATTTAAACCATTAAAAAAATGGCCTAAGTTTGCGGGAAAATTTATTTTTCTCAAAACTAAGAAAAAAAACTAGGGGGAACTAGCACATGTCCATATGACTCGATAATAATGTCTAGCACGTTCATATACATTGACACGTGAACTTTAATAACCTCCTAAGGCTTGACCACCAAGACGACCATTCCAGCTTTGGAGGAGCAGGTGAAAAACTCGAAAATTATACATCGCTTATTTAGCATTGCATAATTAACAAGGAAAAAACACCTTGAAATAATTGGCTTGATAACCAAGTCCAAGGAAGCCAAGTTCTTTACAAAAAAACTCGTGCTAGCACATTTTTTACAACTTCCCTGCAAGGTATGAACATGTGGTAAAAAAAGTCAAAAAGGGCCCTGGAAGGCCTGAATAGACTTCTGAACTCTGAAAATGAACAAGTACGTGTTCATCTTTGGTGGCTCACTGGAAAGTTAAACTAGATGCAACCTAGTTGGTAACACTCCCAAAACTTGTTTCCAAAAAGATGAATAATAACAATGATACCCAGTGAATTGCTCTTTCCTTCTTTTATAACTCTTTTGACCTTTTCATGCCACATGTGACTTAACTTACGCATGCATGCAACTTTAATGATGCATGTCGCATGCATTTTGAATTAGACCTCACATGTCACGCATGTCGCTGGATACTGGTTAAATGGTCTTTTTTCTCACTAATGAATACATGTCTCTACTAATATTGTGCTTTCATCCCTATGCAGCATCAGTCACTCGTTGATTCCCTAGCTTGTCAAGAACGGGACATTACAGAACTCATTGTACCACTTACGTATTTATGAAATATTTTGGGGAATATAATGCCAAGGGTCCAGAAAGAAACTTATGGGAAAAATCAGGGATTATTGAATAATATCGACAAGAGTAAACTTAAGCCTGGAGAATTCTAAAAAAATTGATATTAATTGTCAAATTCTGCGATTACTGCTCATGTATATGCCCAGTTCTATGAGACCTTTGTGGCATGTGCTCCTCAATAACGCTTTTGTTGTACAAATCATTTTCTCTCAAATCTCCTCCATTACAACATAGATATTAATTGTCAACTTCTGCAATTACTGCTCATGTGCATGCCAAGTTCTATGAGACCTTTGTGCTCCTTAATATGCTTTTGTTGTACAAACCATTTTCTCTCAAATCTCCTCCATCACTCATGTCCTATTCATTCTTCTTTGCTCCCATCAGTACTTTGGACATGTTTCTTTTGCACAGAAAAAGAACAAAAGTATATAAACTATCTATTGTTCTCAACAAGCACTTGTTCTTGACATCTGGACTATTGATTTGAACAATGAGCAAGGCTAATTGTAATCTGCTAAAACGCAAATTGACACACTACTATTGCAAAAATGATCTGAACTAATAGAACAATAAGAAATTATATGATTGAAGCTCAAACAACAAAACAAAGAGATGAGAATAAAGAAATATGGGAACTTGAAAACCCGAGAGTGGATTTAACGTACACACCCAAGAAGGGATTGCCCCTGCAAATCTGAATAATGGAGGAACACCTCTCCAAAATGTACTCAAAAGCGCAATATGACTCTATTGAATGATACATATGAATTATTACAAGAGAGGGGAAAGACCCCTATATATAGAAAAGTGGCGCTAAAGTCCTGATTCGAGGCCCAAGTTACCTTTATGGGGCAATTAATCCTATTTAGCTAATTAATCCTAAACACACTATTTATCTATTTGAGGCTTTAGTTAACATCATGGTGTATGTAATATGTATGAATGTAGTATATATAAGAAGAAAGATTATCATGAAATGCAAACGATGAGAGTAAATGAAAGTTCAGAGCATTACAGAATAAGTGTTGTGGACTAAAGGTCAATCTTTGATATAACAAACTTCATGTGTGTTGCATGCAAGGCTTTAACTTGTCTGGTTTAAAGAGAATCCGATGATACTCCTATAATAAAAAAATTGTAATTGCAAGACGTAAGCAATACACAGATAAAACTAAAAGCAGAGAAAACCAATGTAACTATTAAGGGGCAGGATGGATACAATTACTGTAATGTTTCCATCTCATTATTTTCCTGTTGAATAAATATTTATTCTTCTTTCTGAAATTGTTTTCTTTGTCAAGGATATTGTTGTTTTAATATGTTTTACTTCCATGGAATGATCTCGGTAAATCAATAGAATCATGTTAATGGTTCTTAACTCCAATAATAATCTGATTTAAACGCATGCCTAAATCTAGCAACGACATCCTCCTACTCTTTTCATATCTTTTAAATTTCACATAGAAAATGTAATCCATGGATTTGAGGAGTTGTCTTAAACTACCATTCATCAATTTGGGTTTCAAATCCAAGTGTGGGTCTTCAAAAAGAGGTGACGATTGTCAGACCCAATTGAACAAAACAAGGGAAACAGTGGAAATGCATGGTGTGTGAACGCTACTAAGCATGAAAAGAGAAGCCTGCAAAGATTTTCAGAAGGAAGTTTGAAAGAAAACTGATCAAAGACAAAAACTAACCCATCCTGAGAAACCATCTGTTTCTCGAGAAATAGTTTTTCAACTTAAAAAAAGAGAACAAACGTAGAAAATGTCAATTTTCATTCTATCTCCATTTCTACCTCGTTTTTTCTCAAAAACATTTGTCGCCCCATTTCTGGTAATAGAGGTTACCACCTCATTGGAGAAAAATATCTAAAGTTAATCTCTATTTCATCATTTCTTGCATGTTTATTTATGTTGGAACATGATTGTTGTTAGACCAAAACCGGCAGGCATTACTCTCCGCTACAATCACCAAAGTGAAGATCCATGGGAGGGGGTCAACCCATGTCGCAAAACTAACAAGGAGCGCTGGAGTCTGGACACAAATGCCAACAATTTATACAAGCTTCATGTGCTGTACCTTTACCTTCATTCGGATTGTGCAGCCATACACCCTTTTTATAAGGTGCACCCTGTTACCCCTTTTTCAGCAAGGGGTGATTTTGATCTGTTTTTGCTTGAGATGAGATCTATGGTTTCACCAAAGATAATTGGTCAGAGGTCGTCAACCTAGTCAGATGTTCCATGTGCTCTGATGTGCCCAGTTAGAGACGATGCCTAATCTTCTAGTGATGAGCTAACTTCTAACCTTCATTTACTCTTAGTATGTTTTCTGATATGACGATATGTCAACATGAGATGTTACATTTATAATTCTATATTGGCTCATATACTTAAACGGTTGTTTGTCTCGTAGTCTAACCTTAGTGTTATTCTTTTACTTGAATAAGTGTGTTAGTATAAGGTTGATTTGTACTTCGATGAACCGAGTCAAGTGATTTTCATCCATTTCATAACCTTTTACCTATCCATTTTCACCTCACTATCCAATTCACCCATCCCCTTCATATTTCCCCTTTGTGAATGATCTATCTTTACTATTTAGTAATAACACAAGGTCTCATTACTATTCCAATGTATGTACTATGAATGGCTCAAATAAAGTTAAAAGAGTCTTGTACACTCCAAAAAAAAAGGATTTGCTAATGAATTAAATGCAAAATACAAATGGAAAACTTCATGGCAGATACTCCCCGTCGCAAAAGCCAAGTTCCCTTGTCCCAGGATATCAAAGCCACATATAAAGAAAAATGGACTAACCCAATGAAAAGGCTAAATGAAATGCAAATGAGAAAAATATCAAAAGAAAAGAAAATAAAGGGATCACAATATGAAGGCACAAGGATGGATGACCCAATACAACACTTCCTTAGGCACATATATGGAAGAAATATCAAAAAATTCTAACTCTTGAAAGTTACAGATAGACCAGCACACTAATATTATAAGGATGTCTATTTCACAAAGACCTCTTTTCTTCCCATGTACGTACTTCACCTCGTACACCCTCACTTGACTTAGGTAAGTTGAGCTATACAAGTTGATTTAGAACTCTCACATGTAAAAGGGTTTTAGTGGTCACACTAATATTAGACTGGATGGGTAAAATTATTTTCATTGAGTTATTAGAAGAAGTGCATATGTAACTTGTATATTGTGTATCATTGTCATATTAGATGAACATTTGCCTAAGTTTTGATGATGTTTAATTGTATTACACTCGAGAGATCTTATTTACACACATGTTAGGAATTGATTGGTATGTTTGGTGACAATTAGGCACACTTTTGGTGGAGCAATATGTTTGGTGACAATTAGGCACACTTTTGGTGGAGCAATACACTTGAAGATATCTTATGTCATGTCTCCCAGCACAAGAGGGGGGTACGTCACTGATGAGATTCATTTTTGGTAGGTAATTAACCCAATTTTACACCTTCTCAAAAGCACAATGGGAGAGCATGAGGCTTAGGATGAGTACCATATGAACAAATAGAGTGACAAATGATCCTTAGAGCTTTGTCATGTATGTTTAACGAGTATTGTGCTAGTGGTCAAATGTTATCCCTATTCTTGATTGACTTTCTTTAATTTTCAGTTAAATTGATCTAACTCATTCATACTAGAAGTTATGAACTAGTGCAAGAAATAAGAAAGAGTAAAACAGCAGAGACCACCGACCAATAAGAAGTGTTGGTGCAAAATCCTAAGTGCTTTATCGAGTCCCAGTGACCTAAGGAGGTCCCCATGTATAGCTAAACTCCAAGTGCAAGTCCCAGACAAAGAGTGATCACATAAATTTTCAGGATCACGATTTTAGGGGTCACACTAACATTAGAGTAGATGGGTAAAATTATTTTCATTGAGTTATTGGAAGAAGGGTATTTGTAACCTGTGTATTGTTGTCATATTAGATGAACATTTGCCTAAGTTCCGATGATGGTTAACTTTATTACACAGGAGAGATCTTATTTACACACATTCTAGGACTTCATTAGTATGTTTGGTGATTATTAGGCACACTTTCGGTGGAGCACTACACTTGAAGATATCATATGTCATATCTCCCAGCACATGAGGGGGGAACGCCACCTTCCCCTAGCTTGATGATGACTTGTATTTAACATGTGAGAGGTTTGGGAGAGTCTTAGACCCCTCCTCCCACATGTGATCCTACTCCTACACTTTTGGACCATTGAGAGGGCTTGTGGAGGATTCTAAAGGACCATTTTGAGCCTACATGATGGCCACCCCCTTTCTAGCACACTTGGACAGATCGTTGGAGCATATGGAGGAGGGCATCCTAGGGTTTTATCCTTGGGATGACCCCGCCTCACACTTGGCATCATTTCAAAGGCTAGTGTTCCAAATTAGGAGGGAGTTGTTGCACTTTCTGAGGGTGACGTCCCAGTTGGACCTTCTTTTTGTTGAATTTTAATCTATTTCCAGATCTTGACAATTATTTCAAAATGATTTCAAGCATTCATTTCATCCCAGATTTTTCATTGAATAATTGTACACAGAAAATTTTAACTTAAATTGCAACGAAAATAAAGGATCGTAGAAAAACAGCGATGCACAATAAACACAAGAATTTTATAATGGGAAACCCAATAGGGAGAAAACCTCGCCAACTTTTCTTAGAAGAAATCAATCCAATTCAAGTACAATACTATTCATGAATAGAAACCCCAGCACATAAGAATGTGCCCTTTCACAAGAAATCGTAGCAAGGGCAGCAAATCTTCCAAAGACAATAAGAACCCAAAAAATTACTCCTTTTACCTTTGCTATGCTTGGCTGAAATTATGCATTAGGAGAAAGAAGATGATGTGTAATAATGAGTGAACAAATGAGATGTGTGAGCACTTTATCTATATTCTTCAGTTCACTTGAATTTCACCACTTGGGGCCAACTTGTACTTTTAGTGAGGTCGATTTGTCTTTTTCACTAGGGACGACTTGTCTTCTTTATCTTCAATCTTCCTTGGGACTTCTTCAACGCTATCTGGGACTTCTTCAATGCTTGACTTGACTTCTTGATTATTTCTTAATCATAGAAAATTTGTCTTTGTTTATGTTTACCTCCTCACATGCACGTCTATTCATGCATAGAGCTCTAATGTTGATTTGACCCCACTCTAAGAAGTCTCGGACACTTCTTAGAGCCTATGTCAAATTCAACATTAGATTAGACTTTGTATATTTCACAAGGGGAAGAAATCCCCTATCAAATAAACAAGTCAACTCACTCTAATATAGAATAGATCACTTTATCACGAAGCACTCCTTCACAGAGTATGCAATGTGACCTATAGCGTTATTCACTCTTAGCCACTTCACATGACTAATTAAGGCTAAGCACCTTGATCCTTATTCACTCATAGTCACTTCACATAACTAATCAAGGCTACACCAGGGCCATTCTCCACTAACCATTGGTCAATTCACATGACCCCTCTAGGAGAATGTTTGCCCGATGCTGCAACCTAGAGAAACATCAACACTTTTCAACCACATGTGTGAGGGTTTGACCCTCTTTTGGTAGAGCATCCTCTTTGTTGGGCCTTTCCTTGTGTCGTTTGTCACCTATAGAGCATGATTTGAATGGGGTGCCCTCTCTCTTGGAGGTTTTGAGGATTATTTTATGTATTTTTACTCTTTTGGAAGATCCCTATGTTGGATCTAGGGTTTTGGCACTTTTATTAGTATTTTATTTGTAGATGAAGTTGACCTTTTATGCTATATAAGAGATCTCACTTCTCATTCTCATTGTTGTTGAACATTGGAGAGTAATACTATCATTTTCAATCCAAAGGTTCTGTCTATTGGACTTCTTCTATGGTTGGCACAACTTAGTGATATTCATGTTGAGGTAACGTGTTCTTTTTATCATTTTAAGGTTTATGTTCCTAGTTCACAACAAGGGTAAATTTGCTCAAGTGGAATAACATTGTTGTTTTGTGGTTTAGTTTGTTGCTTGTTTGTGGTTTGGCTACCTCTGTAGGGGCTGCAAATTAAATAGCACAACCTAGGGCATAGGTTGAAGGTGTGCGCCATAGAAGCCACCCTTCCTTGGTGAAAGATTGCATGGAGCTTCAAAAGCTTGGGATATGAAGTTTCGTGTTTTATGCAAAGATTCCAGCCAAGCATTTGCATACAAGACCACTTGTAGGATTTGATCCCAAGACCCTATAGCCCAAGGGTTTGAAGTCACTAGTCAATCTCTCTAAATTCTTCCACCAAAACACTAAAAAAATTATTTCCTAGCTTCTTTAGGGTAGATCTAGGGTTGATCTTAATCCAAAAAATCCAAACATAATTTGTTTTGCTTTTTAGAGTAGTTTGAAGTAATTTATATGAGAGATTTAGTCACAAAAATTTTCAAAAATATTTTCTGAATTTTTTTAGGATTACTTTAGCAAGTTTCTTGGGTTAGATTTGTTTAGTTTTATTTTCGGTTATTAGTTTAATTTTTTGCAATTTATTTCTTGGAAATACAGTCCTAAAATTTTCGTATTTTTCATATCTCTCCAAAGGTTTCATGCTAAATCTAACTACTAAAAGTTTTGGGCACTAGATCTTGATTTATTTGTCAAATTTAGTAGTTTTTCTTGGCTAAAACTTGCTAGTTCTAATTTTTGGAAAATATAACAGCAATAACACTAATTCTAGAAATTATTTTTGGCCATATCTAGCATATATTTTCAGATTTCCTGGGCTAAAAATTTCTACATACAATTTATGGGTTGAAATCTGAAAATTATCAAATTTTCTTGTTTTCTTGGCTGGAAAATATGACAGCAATAATGCTAATTCTAGAAATTATATTTTGCATATCTAGCTTATGTTTTCAAATTTCTTGGGTTAAATGTTTCTACTTATAATTTATGGGTTGAAATCTGAAAGATTATCAAAATTTCTTGTTTTCTTGGCTGGAAATGCTCTAGGACAGCCACTTGTTGATTCTGGAAATTGCACTCTAATTTATGATTTATTCTAACTTCTCAAACACACCAAATTGTTGACTCAAGTGAATTTTCTGAATTTACTGTCCTATTCAATGTTCTATGAACAGCAAGATAAATTAATGTTCTAAACTTGGTTGATGTTAATTTGACAATGCATGTCATTGGACACATTGGCTAAACAGTGAATTTTTAATTCTGGAAAATTTCTTGGTTTATGGTTAAAATCCTAACGACGTATTTCACATAATTATAAATAAGAAATTCTGGAAATTATCTTTGTGCAACCATATCATTTGTCTTCAGATGCACATGCTCTTTATGCTTATGCCATTTTCTTGGATCATGGATTAATGAGCAAATGTTGTATGTTTAGTTGTCTTGAAGTAATTGGCATCATAATTCAAACAAAGACCACACTGCCACACTTAGCGAAGTGATTTTCATCACTTCTGAAAGTCTGGGTTAATTAAACTTGGGTGACACCATGTTGCAGAAAATTTCTCTCAAGCAAGGCCTCATTCAAGGCTTAACTCAAGAATCTCTAATAACAAGTTGTTCTACTTTCTACTTATGAATGGTTAATCTTATGGCAATGAAATCACTGGTTTAAATGCATCTCACTTCACAAGTTTTATTGATCCATTGTTATTTTTTACTGAGTACTATTGATATCCATGATTTTATTCCATTGCTGTATCATTGAGCAAATATTTTAAGTATTTAATCAGTTGAAACTTGAAACACATAACTCTTAAGTGATTAAATGTTCATTTGGGGATTAACTTGACAACTTTATAATATATATCACATCACATAAACATTAAATTAAATCAACCTATAGGGAAGCCTGCCTTGGCCCTAAGAGCTGGCCTAAAGGAGGGAAATTAGCACTTGTTGACAGTGGTGCTTCTTTCCAAAGCTGCTCTTGTGGGTTAGGACTTTCCCACCTAAGTGCTAAATCAAGTTGTAACACTTGATTTACAGGCCTAAAGGAGGGAAATTAGCACTTGTTGACAGTGGTGCTTCTTTCCAAAGCTGCTCTTGTGGGTGAGAACTTTGCCACCTAAGTGCTAAATCAAGTTGTAACACACCCCAAGAACTAAAGAGGTAGATAATTTATTCCTATGTTGTTGGGAGCAGGGAGCGAGAGCGAGGAGCGGGGAGCAGGAGCAGAGCGAAAAGCGAAATTTTCAAAAGCTCCCGTTTTGGGAGCGTTTTTTGTATAGTATATATTTTAATATATTTTGATGGATTTATATCTAAAAGACATGTAGGATGTTGAATTAGCTATAGAATACATGGATAAAACCATATAACATCAATCATCTCGTAGTTAGCAGCTGCAATTCTTCCCTCTTAAAGACCTACATAGCAAGGCCCTCTTAGTTGGTGATCCTTTGATTCCATTTCCCTCGATTGAATTGGCACTAGTCCTTGGAGTGATCCCCTTTATCCTCCCATCACCTATTTTTTCTATGCTACATAAGACACATGTTTTGCTAGAGTTACTCTTCATTTCACCTTGCACGCATTGCCTATTGCTCTAGCAATCCTAGTTTAATATAGCCCCCCTTGATTTGGAGAAGAGCCAACCAAAAGTGCAAAGGGGATTGGTGTGTTGACATTGGCCTTTTCCTTTCGAGTTCCCCTCCCCTAGCCTTCTTCTTCGAGACTTTAATCACACAAGCTAGTTTGGGAGTTAACAATCCCAAGGAGAGAACTTGTATCATGACATTTCTACACAAAAGTTGCAAAACATAACAGAAGATAATAGGCTTAAGCTTAAAAAATCACTTATGTTATGCCAATTTTATTTAGTTGAAGTCAGTTGCAATCCAGCCATGTGGACAAAACTTGAGTTACATTTGGGCAAAGAGAATTCTATCCAAGCATGGGAATAACTCTGCTAAGAGTTTCCTGAACTCATAGTATTGTTTGTTAGAAAGTTTAGTCAAGAACATAAAACAGTAATTCTAAAACAAACTTTGGGTTTCAAACTGAAATAATTTTAAACCAGTAAGGCCCTGAAGATCTTTTAGTGATCTTGTCCAAATACATCCTCTTTTATCCAATTGCCATCCTCTACAATAACTCTATGAATCCCAATTTAAAATCCCAAAATACAACAAGATGATTTACACCTGCATTAGAAAATGGGTCCATACATAACCTTCTAAGTTCTCTCTAATCACTAACATGAAAAAAAGAAACTGTCCTTCATTCACTAGCCCAGTTATTTTCCCTTGTGGGAATAGAGAAATTAGTGAAGGATCTAGAGGACTAAGTAATCAGTCCAACCTTATTCTAAGAAAATCGGAAGGCAAACTGAAAAATTCTGGAATAAGCTCCTTCAGGTCAGCAGTGTTATTCAGGACATTTTGCCAAGATTCTTCCATGCTAACAAAAAGTCGATCTGGTGTATCAAAGCGCCCATTCTGCAACAAGAAAACAATTCGTCAGAAATTTGCATGCTAAAGGCAGCCTCAATGTCTAACTAGGTAGTCGTAAGTCAATAACTGTTACCAAATTAAACTCAAAGGTTGTAGTCATTTCCTCAATACTTTTTAAATGTTAAAGCAGATATTTCAGATTATTGCAGTATGTTTAGCTCAATCAACGTATGTGACTAGTTGATGATTGCGTTTATTTGTTAGTCAATATTAGTTACTTGCTGACAGTTAAGTGACCATAGGAATGCCACAAGCATGAATTTTATTCATTACAGCGTTTGAGTGGTGTTGTAGATACATAATCATTATCTAGGTGAAGATAAAAATTATCTTTGCTCGGTTTGTAGATATGATCTAATTTTGAAAGATCATTGTCAGGCAAAAGCTGTAGTATTTGATATTTTGCCGTGCTTGTTTGAATATTGAGAAACAAAATTGAAGATAAATTTTGTTTTACTGCATTTGCTAAAAATTTAGAGGATGCAAGACAAGGCTGTGATCAAGGTATCTCGAAATGTGCAATTTCCAAAAACATTAAGGTTTATATTTCTGTTAAGCTTGGCATCACCGAAAACATACTTCTTGGAGGTAAATTAGATAGCAGATGATGACTTTGTAGTGGAGGACAAAATGATTAATGGATGACAAAATGATCTCAATATGTACATATTATGCACAGCTGGAATCTAGCAAGTTTGAGTTAAATGCAGAATGTCTACCAAAAGTGCTTTAATTCAAATACGAGATATGGAATGAAATATATCTACTTTGTAGTGAATGAAATGAAGATGGAAGTGCAACCAAAGGATTTACCTGACCTACATTTCCAAGAAATTTGTTTTATTTGGACAAAAAATAGGCAAATAGATAGTTTTTTTCTTTTTGCAAAATACGTCTTATATTACAGAAGAAATTTACATAATAGCAGAAAAAAAGAAAAACAGAAGAGTATATAGTATATACGATGCAGAATCATATCATGTTCCTGAAAGCAACTAAGGCAGCAATGAACTTAAGCTACAGCACTGAACTCTTTGGCATCCTTAATTAGTATCCTTTGGCATACAATTGCATACATACCCTTCTTGCCAAGAGTGACAAAAACAGTTGACCAAACTGACCTCATCGGAAAAAACACTTGCATCGAAGCTTCCAAATTGTGAATAAAATCAATATCTGAATAGAGTCCCAAATTCCCAAAATCTGGGACAAAACCAGGGACCCCGAGTCCCCACGAAGACTTCCACGCCAATGAAGATGTCCATGAAGCAGAACCGGATACTTGTCCTGCACCATCCACCAGCCTGATCTAGCAAAACTATGAATCCCATAAAAGATGCCCCAAAGTCTATGAATATGACAACAGGGGCATTAACGATCTGATAGTCCACTTTTGGCAAGGCAAGCTTTGGAGGACAACCCCTAATAAACAACCAGCCAAGCAAAGACACAGAGCTTGTAGCTCTAACAGAGAGACCATATATTGTGCCAATGCAACCCATGGATCCAACAAACCTTAAGATCGGATGATTGCAATCTAATGTTGAGAACTACAAATAAAGGGTATCTCTCATGAAGAACAGAGTAAAGCTTCTTAAAGTTGTACCACTTAAGGGGCTTCCCAAACCTCCATCCCCGATCTATCCAAAAGGACCACTACATATTAATAATTAGTTTGTACAGCTCTTCAAACAGGAGAAACCAAGTGATGTCCCTAACATCCGACTTATCCAAGGAAAAGGGAACCTTCTAATAGGCAAGGATTCTCCAACCCTTCCAATCACTAACAATGAAGTCCCAAAGATCCCTCCAAAAGAAGACACCTTTCCTGCTTAGCATGTGGACCTGAAATCTAACACATTCACAATAGATTGCCCATGGTCTACCCAACTCCAAATTGGACCTTGAGCCAAATCCCATTCCACCCAATTCCCAAAGATGTTTCATCTGACCAATGGCACGCCTCCCAAATGCTCCAACAAATGACAAATCCAAACACCTTAAAATGTTGTGGTGACAATGTTAAAGTTAGTGCAGCTGCGAGACCCATTCTCGGGGAGGATGTTACCCTAATCAGTTAACTAGGGCAAAGTGAGATCCTAAAAGATACCCTAGGGCCCCCAGTAGTCTCTTGGGGTTCTTAGTCCAGGACCAAGCAAGTTGATGCCATGGCAAAGTCCCTAACATATGGTTAGGGCCCCTAAATGTCTCTAGGGTATTCTGGTCTGGGACCAGACAGTTTCTTGGACACGATGTCCAAGCAGATCCTGCAGGTTGAGACAGAGACTTCTTGGTCTGGGACCAGGCAGATTCTTGGTCTGGGACCAAGCAGTTCCTGCAGGAGCAATCCTGGTCAGTTAACCAGGTGAATCTTGGTCAAGTTGACCAAGATGATGATGTGTGATGTCCTCTCTCCTAATCGGTTAATGCTAGGTTGTTTCTCAAGGGACTGGCCACCCCTTGATGATGTCACTAGCAACTTACCATTAGGAGCAGTATCGAGCAGTGTTGAAAAACTCTCCAAAAAATCGCCGACTTTTTTGAAAGTCAAGATTTTTTCCCTAAGCCGAAAAATCGGTTGGAAAAAATCACGACTTTTTAACTTTTCAAAAAGTCAAATGGCAAGTCCCGACTTTTTCTAAAATGTCCCGACTTTTTCCAAAAAGTCCCGACTCTTTCCAAAAAGTCCCAACTTTTCCTGACTTTTTCCAAAATAATCTCCATTTTTGCTAAAATGGCTAATTTTCCAAAAATTTGTCATTTTAGCCATTTTGTTGTATACTAACACCTTTCCTCTACCGTATAAATATTTCAAAACTTTGTTTTATTTGAAGATCAAACCATGCAAAGATAATCTATACAAAATATGTATCCGTTTATCAAAGATCACAATCGTAATTGAATTACTTTTTTCACTATTAGGGAATTTTTTGAGCAAACATATTTTGAGTGATCATCATAGCACATTGTAGGAAAAAGAGAGCAATGTTTCAAGTGGTAGATGAGTTAGGGCTAAATGTGAGGCTCATGTCGGAAATTCAATTTGGGAGGAGTGAAAAATACATCTATGATTTATCACCAATACAAAACAAGAAATACGTTTAATGGCTGACAACCAAATCAATAAAATATACCTTTCAAAAATTAGGTTTAAGTCATAAGATGGAGGAACAAATAAAAAGCATTTATGAAAACCTTATATAAACCTAATCATTGGAGTAGGGAAAAATATGAAGTATGAATGGAAAACTTGGGAAGAGAGCATTGATATTAGATAACAAGATGTTAGTTTTCCTCGAATACATTTATTTATGTGATGTCATGTTGTATTGGTCATCCACTTTTGAGTCTTTGATTGGACAGCTATGATGTTTCATGATACAGTATCGACTTTGATATATCATTTTACATTTGGCATGACTACATGATGATGATATGTATCAATGCTTTCTCCATATTTATGTTCCAATGTGTTTATGTGATGTTATTGTTGCTTTAAATGTTTAAAATTCTGAAAAAAATGAATGTATTTTGTATTTTTTAATGTTTGCCGACTTTTGCTGATTTTTCCCGATTTTTTCGCTGATGTTGCCGAGAAGTTGTATTCGGGACCCTTGTCGACTTTTTGCCGATGCCGACTTTTTCAACATTGGTATTGAGGACCAGAGGATCACATCATCCAATTTGGATCTTCTCCTTATACTGTGATGATAAAATATATGGAACACATGTGACAATATACCTTGAGAGAGAAAAGATTAAAGTCCTTGGTCTTGTTGGTCCTATGGGTAAAAGGGGTTGCTTGTCCACTTTTATGATACACCTTGGTCTTATGGGTATGAGGTTTGTCTTACCTTCTTATTATGACCCATTTGATTGACTTATGGTCATTTATCTTACTTGGTCCTAGCACTCTTATTATGTGTACCTTTAGCATGATGACTTTTATTTTATGGTTTTATTTTTTGGACCATAGGTACCCTATACTAAGTCAACTTAACTTTATGGTTGTTATTTTGTAAGACTATTGGACCTTTGGTACTGCTGCCGCTTAAAACACACTTGACCACGGAAAAGTCTTCCAACTACTAGGTGTGTTCCTAAAAGCAACTATGAGTTTAGAACCCAATGTCACCTCAATTCCTAACTCCTCCGTTTAGACCCAACTCCTAAAAAGGTCAAGTGGGGTAGTCCTTATTTACTATGTTTCAAAGGTTGTGTTTTAGGAGTTAAAAGATGATTAGATTAATTTAAACTCTATGGCAATCAACCATGCAGAAATGCAGTAATTTCAAATGACAAACAAATCTTTCTTTATTAATAAACCAAATATAATTGCAAGAGAAATATAGTATTACTAAAACCAGTGCCTACCTAAATCGGGCTATAGAGTCACAAACAAAGATTACAATGAAATTGCAAAAATGCACGAATTGCTCTATATTATTCGTTCACCACATAATCAAAAGAGCGCATTCATCAAATGTAAAATACTTTAAGCAAATGAACTAAAGTGTACATGATGAGCTTGAAGTAGAACTGAACCAAATAAACGAGAACTGCAATAGTAAATAAAATGAAAGATCGTCATGTTGTGCAAGTGGTCCAATAGATTTTAATTTATTTTAAGGTCTTTCTTCAACTTAGGGGATTAATGTGTTTCTATGAGAAAATGAACGAACTAACTAATGTGTCTACCTCCAACCCTTATCCCTCAACTAAGAGAAACTGTTGGGTGCTCAACAAGAGAGCACAAGGCTCCCTCCTACCTCCACAAATTAGTCCCAAGAACTAGTCGAGTGCTCAATAGGAGGACACAGAGTGCCACGAGGCCCCAACAACCTCTACCCGTCTAGCTCCACAAACTAATCCTCTTTTCTCAATCTTGCAATAATGGATTGAGATGCATATTACTCTAGCGAACTCGAATCTTCTCACTTTCTTGTCACCCAGGGTCAGACCAACCCGCAAGGGGAGGGAATACGGGGCGAAGATTGTGGCAAGGTTTATTTTAAATGAAATGAAGAATTAACAATGCAAGCTAACATGATGTTGAAAGGGTGGTGTAGCCAACTCACTTGCAAGGTGTGGGCAATTGAAAATATCAAAAATTGAAAGCTTACCCGACACGATTTTTTAAGGATGGCATAGCCAAACAATTGCAAGGTTTGGGCAAAATGAGAATAACAAAGACAAAATGCTAGCTGGCACAATTTTGCAAGGATGGCATAGCCAAATCACTTGCAAGGTGTGGGCAAAAATAAAGAAGAAAATAAAACAAAATGAAACTCTAACTAATATAAAGCCACGCCAATCAACAATTGCTTATGCAAAGGTGGGCAACCCCAACTTCTTTTGCATGCTAGGATGGAAAACAAGGGAAACTTCAATTTAACCAAAAATGCAAAGCAAGAAATCAAGTCCAAGAGACTCTCGTGGACTTGTTACAAAGGCTGAAATTTCAGCATAAAGAAAGAGGTAAAAGAAGTGAGAAAAACAGTGTTTTTCCCCTTTCTTGAGATGGCCCTGAAGCTCTTCCTTTGGGGTGGCCTTGAAACTCTTCTATCGCTAAAATTTGGCAGAATTTTTCCATGTTTTGTCACCAACCTGCTAAATACCAGCGAACATAAAATAACGTAATATGCCCCAAATCACTTTGGAGAGGTTTGTATGTTAGTGGAATATATGTACAAAATTTATACAAAGTTACCAAGAGAATAATGTTGAGATAACTTGAATAAATATGAGTAAAAATCAGAAAAGAAAAACCCAACAAACTAAAACTAAAATGTAGAAATTCATGTGTAAAGAAAGAGGAAATTTTGTTCTTTGCTCTTCAAGAAGTGAAGCAATGGGGCATCCAAGCTTGGAATCCCACTCCTCAACCCAAATAACCTGCAGCTAATCAGATTTTTACTACCAAACTACAAAGAGGTGGGAACCAAATGATGAGCAAAGAAATCATAAATTTCAAACTAGAAAAGATATGAACTTCTTTAGCTACAAGAAAGAGAACTCACAAAATCTATGGAATACAAATACCATAAATCTTACCAAAGCAAATGAGTATGCTTTCGTGGCCTCCCTAGCTTATGTAGTTACTTGAGCATAGAAGCAAACTATCAATGAGCACAAAAGACACCGAATTCCTCCAAAGATTTTTTATTTACAAATCCAAATGGCTGAAAATTACAATGGCCAAAGCAAGAGCTATGGAATGAGAACAAGAGAAAGAATGAGAGCATGAGCAATAGTGTGTGTGTGTGTGTGTAACCCAAATGAGGAGGAGAAGCTTCTTAAATAGGAAATGAGTGAGGAAACAGCCCAAGTGCATGCAAGCCACTTGTCAAAATGAGAGAGTGGGAGCTCAAAGAGGGGAACCACTTCTCTTGGGGGCACCTCCTAGGGTGAGAAATCAAATAGAAATGGGGGTGAAACCCCCTTCTAATACTTTTTATCTTCATTCTAGGCCCAAAGGGGGGGACCACCAAAGTGGGACCCCTTACTTTGGCTTATTTTTAATTATCTCAATTTCCATGGTAGAGAGGGCGTCCCCCCTTTGGTGACATCTTCATTCTTGTGAAACACTTGCAGGGGGGCGGGGGGGGGCCTTTTTTCTTCTAAAGTCACCTTAGGAACATAACATAACACTTGGAAACTTAATTTTCCCCTTCTAAGTGACTTTAGGCACTTTTCCAAAATTTTGCTTGCTAATTTTCTTGATTTCCTTGACTGACTTTGGCAAACATGACCAAAACCTTAGCAAGACCTGTTTGAATGACTTCAAACTTTTCCCAAGGGTGTAGGGGCACTCATGCCATTGATTTTGAGTACCCAACCCCAATCCGTGGGCATTAGATTCCATTTCACCCCCTTTTTATTACAACATTTTTATGTTGAGGTACATTTTTTAATCACCAAAAAATAAAAAATCCTAGTTAAAACCTAACGAAATTCCACAAGACTCTGGATAATATCTAGCATGGTTACATAGAACATTCCTAGGCCTTAGTCGCCTGGTGGACTCAATCATTAGAACGCATTCCACCACTTTGGAAGTATTTTTTAGTGAAAAACTCAGATAACTAAAATCACTAAAAAGGAATTTTAATCATCTATGAAAAAACACTCGATGAAAGGACTTCCCTAATGAAAAAGTCCTAGGCAACTTAGTTATACAAAATTAGACCTTCATGCTGACATATCATTACAGTATCCCCCGCAGGGATGCAACAATTTCATGGAGAGAAGACAAGAAGAAGAGTTGCCTCGCTTGAAAAAAAATTATTAGGTACTTCTTTCTCATCTTCAAGGCACATGGTACATGTGCATGGTACATGGTTGGCCACCTAGTTAGTTAGGTTTTCAACAGGGATAAGAGTCATTCTTTAAGAATGGAGGCACTTGGTCAATTACCAAGATGTTGACCTCGTTCAACCTTCAACCTGGGGCTGAAGAACCTGATCAGGGACCAAGAAGCCCGAGATTGGATCTAGGCAAGTGAGGTTCTCTTCTCCATGGTTAGTGGGTTACGAGACCTTCTCAAGGGCCTGGCCACCCCTTGTTGAAGTACCCAAGGTTTTAAAACTCAGAACCGGAAGTTGAATCGATCAAGGCTCAACTCCGACCGGAACCGAAACCGGTAATGAACCGGAGCGGTTTGATTTCAATGAACCGGGCTATTAAATAATACAAAAAAATTACAATTTTAATGACAAAAACTATATTTAACATTCCAAAATATGATTCCAAGCCATTAGATGATTAGAGACATAATATGCAAAGTCTACTCATATATATAGTATATACCATAAAGTTAAACCAAGTATGGGTTGCAAAATGGCACCAAGTGCACTACATAGATGATAGTATCGTAGTACATAGCAAAATCTCATAGCACATATCTCAGTCTGAAACAAAATACAAAATACTCTCCACTCTCCCACGTCCAAGATTGTTGTGTGCACCTCTAGTATCCATTGTCCAACGTCCAGCAACCAGCTCCAGCCTTCAAAGTCCAAGACTCCAAACGAAAGACTGCAAAACAATTAAAAACTTCCAACTCTGATGACAGCAAGACAAAATAGCAACGAAAAGAGACAAATATTCGATGAACAGGTGAGTGAAACGGGAGGTGAGTGTCATATTTATTATTTATAACCTTTTGCGTGCTTTTAGGTTAGATTTAATTAGTTTTTAATTTTATTTTAATTAACTTTCAAATAGCATTTTTTTTGGCCCATGGACAGAGACACAGACTAGACGGTCGGTTAGTTATGGACTCGACCAGTTAGGGCCGGTTCAATGGCCAGGTCAGTCGGTTCGTTACCGAACTAGTCCTCGGTCCGGTTCCTCTACCGGTTTAACCCCAAATTTTTGTTGGCCAGTTCCGGCTCGGCCGGTTTTTAAAACACAGGAAGTACCTAGCTGCTAGCACATGACCTTGGTGTCAATGAGGAGAACGGGATAAACAATTGATAATCCTCCTTATTTATGATGATGTACTTTGAGTTGGCACATGTGGATCATGCAAACCAAGAAGAATGCCTGAGATGACGAGTTGTGGTCATGGAACCACCTTGAAGGACCAAGAAACCCAATGAGGGTCCAAGTACCCCAGTGTTGGTCCAAGTGCCCACATGTAAAGGACCACGTATCCACTAAAGATTAAAAAAATTTCAAAAGACTAAAAGATCAAAAAGTCAAAGGACCTCAAAAGTCAAATGATGTAATATCCCAAATCCCGATATTTTCTATTTCTAAGCAAAAAGGCTGATACAACTGGGCATGCAAACTGCCATGCAAAAATCCCTATTTTATAGGAAAAATTAGGGTTTAGGGTTTGTGAGATAGAATGAACACTTACCACTGATAAGCCGGCTGGACTGCTTTGGAGAAAGTATGCAAGCACTAAGAGCTGGATCGGAGATGAACTGATCTCCTCTGCTTACGGTGAACCCCCAGCAGCAAGACGCCCAGTCAGAAAAGGGTGACGCCCTCAGGGAAGGAGGTGTCCGATGGAGCTGCGGATTTGCGGGGCTAGTAGCCTTTCCGTGTCGGAGAGAATGCCTGATACAAGAGTGATTTCTGAGTCCTCTAGGCAGGATAGCAACTTGCTTCTGAGAGACAGCTGCTCACGCCCCTGGAATCCCGAAACTGCTGATAATTGTTCTGGATGAGCACGGATGGATCTGATAATCACCGGGTACCGGAGTATGATGCTGATGATGAGAATGGTGCCTGAGTTTCGGAAGGAAACTGAGATCTGAAGGCCCCACAGCTGATTAGGGCTTTCCGGCTGAAAACCCCCCCTTTACGGCTACACACGTGTCCCTGCAATGATCTATAACATATGCTAGATAATTGATGAATGAATGAAGAACAAGTGGTGAACCAGTATGGCTTACCCTGAATAAGACTAGGGCAGATGTTTCACTGCCGAAATCCTGTTAGCTGAAGACTCCGTCTCCAACCCCAACTGCTGCGCTGCATGCTGTGCTACTATCCAAGAGCTCCCAAAATAATCATAATCAAAAGTGAAGTCTCCTCTCGCTTTATCCTCTATTTATAAAGTTCAGCTGCGCAAAACCTAATCTTTGACCTAATTAGGTCACTTTATCTTCTAATTTGCCGTTGACTTGCATGCATGCGGATGGAGACTTAAAGAGTGCATGCATCATTAAATAATGCTTGGATGGCATGCACGAAGGTGGCCCTTGGCCCTGGTGGCCCTTCTTGACCAAATGATGATGCCCTAGATCTTCTATGGATGGCATCAGTCCTCAGCTGATTCCCTAGCTGTCAGTAACCGCTCGAACCCACAGGAATCACATAGGTTAGCGGTTTTGGGCCTCAAGGCCTAATTGGAAGAGGACATTACAAAAGACCAAAAAGATGAAAAGCCCCTAAGGGCGGTCTCCTTAACTTATGGAATTACCTCTCCATGATGGACTATAAATAAAGAAGCATCCTCATTTGTTCAAGACATACAAGTCATCTTCATCTCGGATCAAGAAGACAATTTCTGGGTTTATCTGCTGATTCTTTTCTCCCTCTCTCTCTCTCATGTGTGGACTGGTTCAGCCCTTGAAGACAGTCATAAGGTCTGGTTGAATTGTGTAGGCAGTCGTGAGGCTTGATCCATCCTATTGCAGCAGACAGCATCCCTTTAGGGATTGTTTTATGTGACCCAAACCCTATCTAGGGTCTTCTCCAGGCAGACGGAACTTCTCCCAGGCAGGTTACAGCCCTGTTAGGGCTCTCTCCTAGAGGTCGAGCCCTATATTGGGCATACAGCAGCAGCCGAGCCCTGTTTAGGGCATCCTCCAACCAGCTGAGCCCTGCTAGGGCATCATATCAGTCAACAGCAGCTCAGTTTTGGTCAAAGTCACCTCTGTTCAAGAGTTTGGATCTGTTTGGATCAGTGGCAGCATTCTTGTACAGCCATTCTCCTACAAGATTATTTTTGGTATGTGTGCCCTAGAGGCAAATCCAAACTGATGTAAAAGTCTGCTTATTATCTGCTCATGTACAAACTCAGTCATCTCATTTAGAGGAAGGATTGTTAATTGTATTGGGGTTTTATTCCTTGAAAGGTTTCCCCATAAAATTCTGTGTTCCTGTGTATGATTTGTGGATGATTGTTTACTTTTTACTGCTGCTACATAACTCAGAATTTGTAACTACTGCTGATGCATTATACAAGTCTGCTAGAAATTGAAAAGAAGACTGTTACTGCTATAAAATTAAATCCATGTTAAAAATTTAACAGAAAGTACTTATTGATTCATGAATAAGTTAGCACCAATATATATTACATTAGCACCTATGACCAATTCATACAATATTCATACAAAAGGTATGCTTTGAGTTTATTTTATTTCGTTATGCAAGATGCAATCACAAAATGAAAAATACAAGGTGAAAATCCATGGCAACATTATTTAAAGCAATTTTTATTTATCGGAAGCTACAACCAATTTAATAAAAAAAATTATAAACATTTAACACTAAGATGTCTTATCGCATCTTGATTATATAAAGCAACTCCATTCCCAAAGTCATCATTTATTACTCTAAGCTTACAGAAAATATTTTCTAGACTTAAGAAGTTTGAGAAAAACCTGCAAACGAAGCATGTGAGCAGGGGCAGAACGAACAAGCCAATAAAGTACATAGCTGAAAAGAAACATTCATATAAGTCACTTGGTATTCAATTGTAAAAGGATACAAAAATAATCATGACCACCATTAAACACTAAGAATTGCCCAAAAAGCTCACCCAGGAGTTGAATAATGTGTCCCATACAAAAACGGCGGCTCGGAAGTACCACTTTCAATCATCTGCCAAATAGTAACAACAAATTGGGAAGCAACTATCTCAATTTTCCACTCATAAACGAAATAGGCTGCTTTGTCCCTAGAATATTTACATTACCTGCCAGTAGCGATCCTTGAATATAGCAAGTCGATCAGGATTAAGAGCTCCTATTGGCTGCAACAATGAAGATCAAAAACTCACACTAAGACGCATTTCAAGTGAGGAAAAGCATCCACTACAATTCCAAATATGTTGTCTACGAGGCATCTTAATTCTAATCATTCCATGACATCCGATTTAATATTGCATGCAACTGTTACATGTCATCACCATGATGAACTTTATAAAGAGTAAAAATAATGAGATTCTTGATTAAAGAAAACACATGGCATTTATTTATTTAAATAAATCAGTTGAAAGGTTTTGTTTACTGTAACTTGAAAGAACATAGACCATGCTCTCAATCAAGAACTAAAGGGTTAAAAAAAGCCAAACATGTACATTCTCCTATTGAAGTAGGATACTAATCTGACTATCAAAAACAAAATATGATGACTCTCCAATAACACTATGCAAAACCATTGAACCAAACTTCCTTTGTCAGTAATGATATAAATAATGTCCTCTTTGTCTCGATTAACCATCAAATATTAATCCACAAACAACCTTCTGGCTGATGCTACGAACTTCTCCAGGAGAGAGAGCAAACTAGTATGTGTTGGATGAGTGACTAAATGAGGCGCACTTGCCTTCTATTTATACACATTACAAAAACTGACTTTTACACTAACAGGGCCGACTTGTCTAACTGACTGGACCGACCAACCTTGGGGAAATACAAAAATTATATTTATTTTAATATTTTCTTTACTTAATCTTCCCCAAGGTTTACATTGATTCTTTCTAGGGTTTACATGATTAACTACATCAGTATCATCTCTCGTAGGATGTACAAGGAAATACAATACAAGTACAATAAGAATAACTTCTGAAGTTGCACAATTTCCAACACGGATGTCTTTTCAGTGAATCCTTCCAGTAACAAGCGTCTCCTCCACTCTCCTTCAAAAAATCAAATTTCTCCCTTTGGTTACCATCTTATTTGTTAGATCTAGTTATTTTTAAAGTGAAATCATCCATAGATCTAATTCATAAGATCATTTACCTTAGATCTCATTTTTAGCATATAGTTTTTATCATTTAGACAAAGAGATCTAGCTTAGAATTTTACTTTTTTGCAAGTATTATTTAAGTAGATCTTAAGCTTGCTTGAAGTAGTTCTCTTTCAAGAGTTTAAAGTTAAATTTTGCAATTTAGTGCACATCGTACTGGCTGCCCAAAAAGCAAGCCAAGATCCCAAGGAAAACTTGCTTTCTTTCCATGGTTATTTATGCATTTTTTATCATAGGTTTAACTTTAAAAAAAATAGGTTTAACTTCAAAGACACTCTTAAAGTGTTTTTGAGCATCTTTTAGGATTGATAGTTTGCTCTTTTTGCAGGTTTGACAATTCAAGAGAAGGAGGATCTGTCCAAATCTCGAGTTTTTGGACCAAAAGAAGCTTAACGGAGCTCCCCTACTCATTTTTAGTCAAATTAATTTGTAATCCTTTGTATCCCAGTTAACAAGGACCAAAGTGCACTTCTCGTTTCTAATGTTGTAACCTCATAATAAAAAGTTTTGAGTAGGCTCTTAAAAGCCCACTCCCCATCCCCCCTGTGGAAATTTGCGTCGGTGTGCATTTTCGTAGTTTTGCTTCTTAGTTTAGTTTTTTACCTTCTCCATGCAGATCTGTGTACTTTGCTATTATCAATTTCATTTTTCATTCATTGCAAAGTAATACAACTACTAACCCACTACTTCGGTAGTGTAGTAATTAGAAAACATTTCAAGTTCTACACTTTACTTTTTCAGTAATCAACCCCCCTTGTTTTCCCAAGTAAGGTTCAAAAGACCTGAAAGAGACACTTGGGGTTTTTAATAAACAAGAGCAAACACTGTTCAAAAACTCTTAAGAAATAACAAGACTTAGTTCCCGTATGCTCTGGATCGTTGCAACTCAGTATGCCCAGTTGATCGAACCAAAAAGAGACTAAGTGACTAGTTTAATTAGTCTCACATTCAATAAACCTCCCAAATAGGCGAAAATCCAACGCCTCATTTCTTGTCCCTTGGGGGGAAATTTCACAGAGGAAGCGGGAACCACTACAAAGTGATCGCGAGGCCCCATCAGGCTACACCCCTAGTTTGGTGTAGTGTTGGACATTCCCCTATGACTCCATCTAGCCCACATTTCTTTGTGTGGAGCCACATTGGATAAGTTTGGACATATTCCTTGTACCATCAGGTATATCTAGAGTTCCCTTTCCCATTTAATCCACTCATCTCATCAATAATTTAAAATTGACCAAGAGACAATTGCAAAACATTTCACTCTAGCACTCTAGCAGCATTATTTTCCGATTTAATTGTTCAGCACTGGTCTTTGCCTTTTATTTGTGTAATTATTTCATTTAATCTATCATGTGTTGAATGATCTTTTAGTCTTCATGTTGCTTATGCCGTCGTATTAATCTCTTATTCGCGGTCTCTTATTTCAATTTTCAAGTTATAAAAAACTCCTAAAACAACATACTCATCCACAAACCACCACATAAAGCTTAATCGGCCTTAGTAACTAACAAGGTCTACCCTCTTGGCTTCATTAGGAGTTTTCCTAAACGGAGGAGTCAAGATCAAGTGACAGTACTTGACTCGAGACTTGCCCCCAAAGACGCACTTAGTGGCTTGAAGATTTCTGCTACGCCAACCTAACCCCCTAGGTGCGTGAAAGGAGGCAACAAGGAATAGGTTGTGTCTTTACATAGACACCTTTTCATAATAATAATAATATTCTAAGCTAATTATTAATTAAACATTATTTGTATTTTAATTTGTTACACTGTTATCAAACACAAAAGGTTAAAAAATGCATGGAAGACATCAACACTCATAAAAATCCGGACTTGCAATAAAGAGGATAGCCAAGCAAAACAGTGATGCATAACCTGTCTGAAGAACAACTAGACAGTATCTGCTTAACAAGTACTCCTAGATATCAGCTCCTTTCTTACAAACACTTAGCCCCTTGCCTCAATTTTATAGTCAGAAATGTTTCCAATATGGAATTTTGTATCAAACCCGCGGCAAACATTCTAAAAACATCTCCTGCTGCTGCTTCTCTGGAATTTTTGGTAAACATTTCTGATCCTTCCTGATAATGTTTTAACATAGATGGGACATTTTCAACCATAAAAGAATAAATTTTTTGAAATGTTTGCCTCATTAGGGTGGAATCGCGCACAAGTACAAAAATTAACTCTAAAAAGAAGGAAAAACAGAAAACATGGAAAAAATGGCAAAATAATAAATGGTTATGTTTTTATATAAATCAATAGAATTTTGGGAACTGGTACCTGCTTCTCAATTTGAGTTGACATAACAACGTCTTCCTTTCCTTCTTTTTATTAACAATGTTCAACATCTTGGTTGATCGATTTTAACAAGCATGCAATACATTGATGACAACGATCCTTTTGTGGTCCTGTTGTGCCACACTTTGTGGGGCAGCCCTATAGACCTACTTTTTCAAAATTCCCAAAGGTTGGGATTCCATCTTTGCTGCTCTTGGGCTCTCCATACGATATGATTTTGGTTCTTGATAAAAAAATTATCAAGTAGAAATTCCCCTTCTAATCCCTAGTCGTCTACCCAAATCGGCCAACTTTTAATTTCAATTTTGCAGCTTGGAAAATCATTGTTAGCTTGTAAAATCCATTAGAGGCCAAACGCTTTTATAGATCTCCATTTTGTGGCCAATCGTTAGCATCAACAATCCAAATCAGCCCTCCTGAGTCCTGCCTGGTTCCTTATTTGAAATTTTTTGATTGCCAAGCAATTTCATTTGAGGCATTAGTGATTGGTAGATCTTGTGTGATGCTTGTGGAAACTGTATAAAGCCCCACGCCCTCAAGATTCTCTGAGCAAACCGGTGGTTTTAACTTTTAAGTGGCCTCCTATTCAGCCCTTCTTAGTTTTTAGTCTGCAGGTCATAAGATTTTAATTAAGGGTTTGATATCATCGCAAATATGGGCTTCATTAAAGGATAAAATATTCCATTTAATCTCTACTTCAAAGCAAAAGGTGGATATTTCCAAGCCTCTTCGGCTCCTATTCACATGATATCATCATCATATAATTTTTGATTGGGGAATTGTGGAAAAGTGTTAAAGTGTTTGTGACAACTGCATCCAAATTGCAAACCAAAGCAATATACCCTATGATGTATTCTGCCCTTTACTATTAGTACAACAGTTTCTTTCTGGAGGGTAGTGTTGTAGTGGTGTATTTCATGGATCAAACTTGCTCAAGAATGGACTGTCAATTGAACATAAATCTCAGTAGTTGATGAGTGAAACAGCGGCTTAAATAATTCATCATGACCTCTGCTTATTTGGGAACTAATATGTAATGTCCTCTTCCGATTAGGCCTTGAGGCCGAAAACCGCTAACCTATGTGATTCCTGTGGGTTCAAGCGGTTACTGACAGCTAGGGAATCAGCTGAGGACTGATGCCATCCATAGAAGATCTAGGGCATCATCATTGCTCAAGAAGGGCCACCGGGGCCAAAGGCCACCTCCGTGCATGCCATCCAAGCATTATTTAATGATGCATGCACTCTTTAAGTCTCCATCCGCATGCATGCAAGTCAACTGCAATTAGAAGATAAAGTGACCTAATTAGGTCAAAGAGTAGGGTCTTCACAGTTGAAAGTTATAAAAGAGGGATAAAGCGAAAGGAGACTTCACTTTTGATTATTATTATTTTGGGAGCTCTTGGATAGCAGCACAGCGTGCCGCACAGCAATTAGGGTTGGAGACGGAGTCTTCAGCTAACAGGATTTCGGCAGTGAAACATCTGTCCTAGTCTCATTCCGGGTAAGCCATCCAGGTTCACCATTTGTTCTTACATTCATTCATAAGTTATCCAGTATATGGTATAGATCGTTGCAGGGACACGTGTGCAGCCGTAAGGGGGGGTTTTCAGCCAGAAAGCCCTAATCAGTTGCAAGGCCTTCAGATCTCAGCTTTACTCCGAAACTCAGGCACCATTCTCATCATCAGCATCATACTCCGGTACCCGGTGATTATCAGATCCGTCCGTGCTCATCCGGAGCAGTTATCAGCAATTTCGAGATCCAGGGGGCGTGAGCAGCTGTCTCTCTGGAGCAAGTCGCTATCCTGCCTAGAGATCTCAGAAATCCTGCATGTACCAGGCATTCTCTCCGGCACGGGAAGGCTATCAGTCCTGCAAATCGGCAGCATCATCGGACACCTCCTTCACTGAAAGCGTCACCCTTTTCTGACTGGGGTTCTTGCTGCTGGGGGTTCACCGAAAGCAGAAGAGATCTGCCCATCTCCGAACCAGTTCTTGGTGCTTGCATACTATCTCAGGAGCAGTCTTGCCGGCTTATCAGTGGTAAGTGTTCATTTTGTCCCACAAACCCTAACCCTAATTTTTGCTATAAAATAGGGATTTTTGCATGGCAGTTTGCATGCCCAGTTGTATCAGCATATTTGCTTAGAAATAGAAAATATTGGGATTTGGGATATTACAGTGGTATCAGAGCTATCTTCTTGGCCAGCAGTGGGCTTAAGAAATGAAACGTAGATGAATACAGGAGGAGACCCTTTTGTAACCTATAGGAGGAGAAAGAGTAGATACACAGGGGAGTTTGAGGATATCCAACTAGAAGATACCAATTCAGATATGGAACAAACAGGTATACACTCGAATAGGGGAAAAGGAATGGGAGAAGAGGAGGATCAGATGGAGTTTCGCAGCTTGGTCTCTGCATTGCAAGACTTAGCCAAAGGACAAAAAGATGTACTCAATGCAATCAACAGATTATCAGCGAAACCGGAAATAGGTATCAACAGTACACCTCCCTCACCAGTAGATCGGGGATCTACAAGCAGCAGTCGAAAGATAGCATACACTAACATTCAGAATACTCTGCACATATACAGCAGACCTTCTATTAGGCCTACCATGCCTCACTTCTTGCCAGATATAGTAGGGGGCTCGGTCATGCAGGTAGAACCTAGCGAGCCTTTTGGGGCTTATTTACAGGAGTATAGAGACTTAGGGGATGAATTTCATGCTGCCATGTCTTTTTCAGATTTCTGCAACATGAAGAGTAGAAACAGGCCCAGGAATTTCAACAAGGGTTTCAATCACAACTATGAGCTGCAGAAGACCTTGGGCAGGTTGACCATCCCAAACTTTGATGGGACTCGCGGAGGATCAGCGAGGATATGGGTTCAAAAGTTGGATACCTATTTCCAACTCAACCCCATGACAGAGACAAACGCCATTAAATTGGCTACACTTCACCTGGACGGAGAGGCTCACGAGTGGTGGTACCATGGACTGGTGACATTGGGTCACAACACCATACATTCCTACGGTGAGTTCACTCAGAAGCTCATAGAGAGGTTTGACAGGAAAGATCCAGAGATACATTTCAGGGAGTTGGCTCAACTCAAACAGACCGGTAGTGCAGAAGCTTTCATTTCAGAATTTCAGAGGATAACCGTTATGGTAACAAACGTGTCAGAGAGCAGATTGACTATGTTATTCACTGAGGCCCTCACAGAGCCACTACGGGGATGAGTGAAAGCCTACAAACCCCTCACTCTGCAGGATGCCATTAGCAGAGCAAGAGATCTTCAAGATTCAGTCCCCAAAAACAAATTCCCACTGAAAACCAATTTTCCTGTTAGGGACAAGGACAGGAAACCTTTCCAGCAGGATGTGCCCAAGAAAACCTGGTTAGACGAGGACACTAGGAAAGATCTAAGAAGGAAGAAACTATGCTTCACCTGTCAGGAACCATGGGTACTAGGACACAGGTGTGCAGGAAAGGCGAAGGCTCACTACATTGAGGTATATTCAGACAGTGATGAGGACGACTCTGAGCAGGAAGCCACAGAAGAACTACGGGCAGCTGAGGAGGAATCACACCAGGGTGATACACCAGAGGGGGTCATTGCTATATTATCTGGAGTACCAAGATTCCAAACACTCAGCGTCAGGGGAGTAGTACAGGGTCACAGAGGAGTATTGATTGATGGGGGAGCCACCCACAATTTCATTGACTCCGCTTGGGTGGCCAAGAGAGGTATTCAGACCGAGAAGTTTGAAGGATTCACTATAGCAATAGCCGGGAACTCTAGCATGGAGTGCAACTACTGGATCCTAAAATTGAATGTCACCTTAGGTAACTATCAGATGACAGACTCTTTCTATGTAGTGGATGTAGCGGATACTCATGTGGTATTAGGTGTTCAGTGGCTTTATTCTGTAGGGAAATACACTACAGACTACAGGGCAATGGAAATGGAGTTCCAGGGGCAAGACGGCAAACGGATAGTTTTGAGGGGCATGAACACTTATCCCCCAAAATCGGTCTCGTCACAGAGGATGGAGGCAGTACTCCAACAGGATGATATAAAATGGGTTGCAGAATGTTTGGTCACCTTCAGGAAACCCCCAGAGACCAGCACACAACACCCAAGTGACATTCAAACCTTGCTACAGAAACATGAAAAGGTTTTTCGGGACGTTCCATCAGGTAGACCACCAGACCAAGGTTTTCAACACATCATCGAGCTAGAGGAGGGGACACAAGCAGTCATCACCACTCCTTACAGGCATCCCAAAAGGTACAAGGATGAGATTGAGAAAACAATCAAAGAATTACTGGAGCTTGGATATATTCGGCCCAGTTCTAGCCCCTTTGCATCCTCAGTAGTACCGGTCAAAAAGAACGATGGTACATTGCGAATGTGCATCGATTATCAAGCACTCAACAAAAAGACCATTAAGAACAGGTATCCCATTCCCAAAATTGACGAACTCATGGATGAGCTTCGGGTAGCTCAATACTTCTCCAAGATCGATCTTCACTCGGGATACCATCAGATCAGGGTAAGGGACCAGGACATCTCCAAAACAGCTTTTCGTTGTCACTATGGTCACTATGTGTTTTTGGTCGTGCCCTTTGGACTTACCAATGCTCCGACCACTTTTCAATCATGCATGAACCACACCTTCAGAGCACAGCTACGTAAGTTTTTGCTCATATTCTTTGATGACATCCTGATTTACAGCAAAACATGGGAAGAGCATCTGAAACATCTGGACGAAGCATTGAGTATTTTGGAAGAACATTCGCTTTATGCGAAAATGTCCAAGTGTGAGTTTGGCATGAAGGAAATGCTGTATTTAGGACACATAATCAATGCAGAAGGAGTACAGGTTGACATGGAGAAAATCCGAACTATCAGAGATTGGCCCGCGCCAAAAACAATTACAGAATTGAGAGGTTTCTTAGGTATGTGCACTTATTACCAACGGTACGTTAAGGGATTCTCCCAATTTGCAGCTCCCCTCACAAATCTCACCAAGAAAGGAGCGTTCACTTGGACAGACTTAGCACAGAAAAATTTCGAGGAGATGAAGGTTATTATGAGTTCTTGTCCAGTTCTAGCATTACCAGACTTCTCACAACCCTTTGTAGTAGAATGTGATGCCTCAAGGGAAGGGTTAGGAGTAGTGTCGATGCAGAATAATCACCCTATTGCATTTGAGAGCCGTAAACTGAAGAACTACGAGTGTCATTACTCCATATATGACAAAGAGATGCTAGCCATCTTGCATGCTCTCACAAAATTCAAACAGTACCTGGTGGGCAGTAAGTTCAAAATCAAAACCGATCATAACAGCCTCAAGTATTTCCTCGAGCAGAAAGAACTGAATGAGCGACAGCAGAAATGGGTCAGCAAAGTACAAGCCTACGATTTCGAGATCAAGTATGTAAAAGGTAAGAATAATGTAGTACCTGATGCATTATCCAGGCGTCCAGCCCCATTATCTCTCAGTAGTATATCCACGGATTGGAGGGCACTTCTCTTAGTGGAATACTCCAAAAATAAATTCGCTTGCGAATTATTGGACGGGCAAATCCAGGATGACAGGTACAGGATTGTGGATGACATCATCTATTACAAAAACAGGATATACCTTGTTCCAGAATCCACATTGAGGAAAAATATCATTCAGGCAGCCCACGATTCTCCTTTATCAGGGCATCAAGGTTTCTTAAAGACCTACAGGCAGATCAGAGAGAGGTTCTCA
>LPNX010375948.1:583644-600232 GCA_001517045.1 Pseudotsuga menziesii
AGCAAGAACTGTTCAGATTGGTGGGGACCGAACTGGCTACTAGTACGAGTTATCATCCCCAGAGTGACGGGCAAACGAAAATAGTCAACAAGTGGATCGAAGGATATTTAAGGAACTATGTAGCAGGGCAACAGCGAACCTGGATCAAATGGCTACACCTAGGAGAGTATTGCTACAATACTACCTATCACATGTCTATTAGGATGACTGCTTTTAAGGCATTATATGGTTACGAGGCCTTGGACTATGCAGCTTTGGCATTTGGAGATAGTAGGGCTCCTAAGGCTAAGGATTGGATACAGGACAGTCAGGACATTCTGAAAATATTGAAGGACAATTTACAAACAACCCAGAATCAACAGAAGTTGTATGCCGACAAACACAGGATTGAGCGGAGCTTTGAGGTAGGGGATTTAGTATACTTAAGGCTCCAGCCTTACAGACAGTCCTCACTTAAGAAGAAAGGAGCAGAGAAGTTAAAACCCCGCTTCTATGGACCATACAGAATAATCAGGAAGGTGGGAGAGGTGGCATACGAACTAGAACTTCCACAGGGAAGCAAAATTCACAATGTGTTCCATGTATCTAATCTGAAGAAGACCCTTGGGCAACACATTGCTCCATCTACCGAATTGCCTCCTTTAGATGATGAAGGACTGCTAATACTGATTCCCGAATGGATCATACAGACTAGAGAAAGGAAGCTCAGGAATAGGGTAATCAGAGAATACTTGGTTCAATGGAAAGAACTACCGCCAGAGGATGCCACCTGGGAAGGTGAACAGGTATTGCAGCATTCCAGTTTGAAGTTGCTTGAGGACAAGCAATCTCAAGCGGGGAGGACTGTAATGTCCTCTTCCGATTAGGCCTTGAGGCCCAAAACCGCTAACCTATGTGATTCCTGTGGGTTCGAGTGGTTACTGACAGCTAGGGAATCAGCTGAGGACTGATGCCATCCATAGAAGATCTAGGGCATCATCATTGGTCAAGAAGGGCCACCGGGGCCAAAGGCCACCTCCGTGCATGCCATCCAAGCATTATTTAATGATGCATGCACTCTTTTAAGTCTCCATCCGCATGCATGCAAGTCAACTGCAAATTAGAAGATAAAGTGACCTAAGTAGGTCAAAGATTAAGGTTTTCGCAGTTGAAAGTTATAAAAGAGGGATAAAGCGAAAGGAGACTTCACTTTTGATTATTATTATTTTGGGAGCTCTTGGATAGCAGCACAGCGTGCCGCACGGCAGTTGGGGTTGGAGACGAAGTCTTCAGCTAACAGGATTTCGGCAGTGAAACATCTGTCCTAGTCTCATTTCGGGTAAGCCATACAGGTTCACCATTTGTTCTTACATTCATTCATAAGTTATCCAGTATATGGTATAGATCGTTGCAGGGACACGTGTGCAGCCGTAAGGGGGGGTTTTCAGCCAAAAATCCCTAATCAGTTGCAGGGCCTTCAGATCTCAGCTTTACTCCGAAACTCAGGGACCATTCTCATCATCAACATCATACTCCGGTACCCGGTGATTATCAGATCCATCCATGCTCATCCGGAGCAGTTATCAGCAATTTCGGGATCCAGGGGGCGTAAGCAGCTGTCTCTCTGGAGCAAGTCGCTATCCTGCCTAGAGATCTTAGAAATCCCGCATGTACCAAGCATTCTCTCCGGCACGGGAAGGCTATCAGTCCTGCAAATCGGCAGCATCATCGGACACCTCCTTCACTGAAAGCGTCACCCTTTTCTGACCGGGGTTCTTGCTGCTAGGGGTTCACCGGAAGCAGAAGAGATCTGCCCATCTCCGATCCAGTTCTTGGTGCTTGCATACTATCTCAGGAGCAGTCTAGCCGGCTTATCAGTGGTAAGTGTTCATTTTGTCCCACAAGCCCTAACCCTAATTTTTGCTATAAAATAGGGATTCTTGCATGGCAGTTTGCATGCCCAGTTGTATCAGCATATTTGCTTAGAAATAGAAAATATCGGGATTTCGGATATTACATAATACTCTGTTTTATATATTTAGAAGAGAGCAGTTCTAACTGTTACATGTTTAAAAAATCCTGGAAGATCTCAACCATTATATCTCTGTCCATAAATTGCAGTATTGTTGATGTTTACTTGGATTACAACAGTGGCTTATGAGAGCACTCTAACCTTAGTGTCAAAGGAAACCAAACAGTATTCCAAATAATATATTGTGACCTCTACCTTAGGGGAATTCATGTCCTATTTGAACTGAGTGAAGAAAGTAACCATTACAGGTCCATAATGGCTGAATTTTACCAGGAAAACACTGAGTGTGATCTGCATTCATTTACTGGTTTATATATATATATATATATATAAGAAGTTTATGTTTATATCTCATTATTGGAATAGCGCTCTGTATTGGATCTTAAGAGGAAAGTAGTCTTGAATACTCTAATTTTACATATTCAAGTTGCTGCTACATGCTTAACAAACCTTGGCAAAATCTTGGTGATCAGTCTCTGTATTGCTATCCATCATACTGCAGATTTGGGAGACCGCCTCTCTCCTTATAGTTCTTGTATAATCATCATAAACACTGGCACAACAAGCCATACAGCTACCTTTGGCCATCTTCTATTGGATCAAAGTTTCAAACATTTGTTGACATTTAATGCATAATCATACACAATATATTTGCATTAAGGTGATCATAGATCTTGAAGACTTATAATTCCATTATTGAGACTCGAGAGCCACTATTGCTTGAAGAATATCTTTGAGAATCAAGTCTCGTTTTAAAAATCGGAGACTACCTATTTGTAATTACCGAAAGCATCAAGTCATCATTTCAAGTCCCAAAACAATTGAGCTATAGTGGTTATCATCATTGGCCATCATGTTCTTTGGGTTAGGTTTTTTCTTCTTGGCTAGGTCCCCTTGTGCAATTGTGGGGAATAGCTCATTTTCTCATTGGCAGCTTTAGAGAAACTAGAGTGATTGTAATCACTGGTTACTCTAATGGTGTACTCCTTTGTCTCATGGTATGAACAAATCTTGTGAATGACTAACCATTTAATCAAATTAATAACATAAGATTAAATCAATTCTAAGAGAAGCATCATCTTCTCAATACTTATTAAATAATCCATTATCTTAATTTGTTCATCTTATTTTCAATCGATTAATCATTTTGAGTGGAATGATGTTGTTCTATGCCATTTAATAAAGTTATTTTTGACATCATATTATTTACTAAGTACATCTAATTGGTGTTTTATTCTTGACATTGATATGATACTTGGAAACTTCTTGAGCTCGTCACAATTCATTGCACAAAGAGTAACACATCGACATTTTCAGTGGAGATTATATGGGTTCCTTTCGTTATTTGGGTAGAAGACATGTGTCTGGCATCTATAAATAACGACAAAGGATCATTAGTTTGTAGTGCTTTTCATTGGGAAAGCTACCCTTTTGAATAAACTGGTTAAATAGCCCTCTGGTTGAAAGTGTACATGGTTGTTTCTGGACCGCTGGACGTCGTGTGCCACCACTGTTATTCATTTCAGTACCTGGCTTGAGATATTGCATCTAACGTTTCTTTGAACACAGAATCAGCCCCACGTACCATCGTGTATATCGGGGATCCCCTTAGGAATCCTGAAATCTGTCCTATCAAACCTGGGTTGGGAAAGAATATGATATTTTGAGTAAATGCTTACTACATGATTTACTTTCATTTGATGTATTAATGTGTTAAATGCTTAAATGCCCATATCAATGTTCATTGCTAAATGTTAATTTGGTACTTTGTTTATTTACTGAAATCAATGTCATTTTGAATGTTTTATGGTGAATGTGTTTTTCATTGTGTAGTAATAATATCATTAATCACCTTAAACAAAAGTGTGTCTAGCTATCATACTTCCCAATCCTTTAGACACCCCCTTTAAAAGCTAGTGCCAGGTGTATACTTGGGGTTGTTCTCATACAACTCTAAGCAATAGCTTGGCCAGAGACTCCCCCTTGGATAATCTAGGTTCATTCACTGTGGGACCTAAGAAGCCAAAAGCAACAAATCCCCTTCCGTTAGTGACACGTTGGGTTGGGGATTCATAGTTGTGACGGATTAGCAGCTGATCAGCTTGTCCATCATCTTGGGCTGCTAGTTGGTGCATCAGCAGTTCCAAAGTCTAGAAGCCAATACAGAAAGAATTAGGTAACTCCACAACTTCTGCAACTGAAGAAACAAATTTTGTGAACTGTGAAGATTATGCCCAAGTTCTCAGGGTCCAGTGTTAAGGCAAGAGCTGACATCAAAGATTTTCTGCATGTAGAGCTCAACCATCCAATCTTTTCTTCGAACTGCCGTGAGATTTTGACTCTGATGACACTACTCAGCCAGCAAGCATCAGCTAACATTCCATCCAAAGAGGGTAGGAAACAAGTTAAGGAAAATAAAGCATTTTCCATCCAAATAGAAAGCATGGATAAGGAAGATGATTCTTGTATAGATAAATTCTTGCAACATTCACCATTTTATTAGTCAGCTTTAGTCCAAATCACCTCAAAAAAGAACCAGTGTTAAGGTAAGAGCTGACATCAGAGATTTTTTGCATGTAGAGCTCAAGCATCCAATCTTTACTTCCAACTGCCACGAGATTTTGACTCAGATGACACTACTCAACCAGCAAGCATCAGCTAACATTCCATCCAAAGAGGGTAGGAAACAAGTGAAGGGAAATAAAGCATTTTCCATCCAGATAGAAAGCATGTAGAAGGAAGATGATTCTTGTATAGATAAATTCTTGCAAGTTTGCAACATTCGCCATTTTATTAGTCAGCTAATAGGCCAAATCACCTCAAGGAAGAACCCATAAATTCTCAAAGTTCTCTAGCAACACAGAGACATCTCCATTGATGAGTCATGAGACAGAATTCATTACTAACATAAACGAATAGCATGAGAGTCTAACAAAGAATTTGTTTCTTTCAATATATTAGGTTGTTTTGTTTAAAATATCTACTAGCTCTATCCCAGTTTAGCATTCACTGTGAAAATGCATATGTTTATTAAATTGATAGCCCCGAAAAACTGATTCCTATGTGTATTACTTTTGTCACTCGGTGTGCATGCAAGGAAAAGAAAAAGACCTTCGAGAGATCACGAAAGCATTTAGGATCAGCCAAATCTAGTGTACTGCTTTTGTAATCTCTCAAGATCCAAGGCATTACTGGCCATTGAGTCAAGTCACAAAAGCTGCGCCCTGCTACAAGATTCAAGTACATCAGGTAATCATAGTTTGAAATCCGGTGTTCCTGTCAAAACGAGAAAAAAAAACAATGTTAAGCATAAATATCATTTTTAAAAAGATAAACCAAGTAAGATTACAATCTCTACAAGAAAAAAAAAAGTATAGCATTTTGCAAGATGAAGTGGATATGAGCACAGTACCAACAATGAAATATTACACAAGGGAACATAACAGATCAAGTATACAAGTATTTGAAGATATTGTTCGAACTATGCATATCTCTACAGTCATATTTGTATTAAGAAATGTCTAGTGAACAAAATTGTCGGAGAGTGATCAAGTTTGACCATGTCAAACTTGTCTCCAATATAATACAAGGAAATTTTTAGAGAAAGTACATAGAGAAGATGTATACGTATAGTATACAATATCTCTATTCTCACATGGACTGTCTCATCATTTCCACCGGCTGTAAGCAAAATTGTCCCCAAATTTTGCTGAAAATTTCAGCGTTCAAGAGTTTTACTGCAATAAAAATTTCACCTCTATCAAAGAGGTTTCCTAGATCTTAACTCTGAATTTTCATCCTTAGGGCTTGTGTTAGAATCATGATCAATATACAGCAGTGAGCAAACCCCTTGAAGTGTGGAAGCTTGGATACACTCTGCACTGCATTATACAAAGTCAAACTTATCACTACAGTGCTGATTCGTGACTAATAAATCTAGAAACAGATGGATTCCTTCCTCTACGACAGAAATGAAATGTTTGAAGTTGGCAACCTCAAATTGTTCCATCAATGACATTTTATAAATAGAGAAATAGAAATTGAGGAAACCGCAAAAGGACTTCTTCTATTTATACAAAGAGTCAAAGACTGAATCGGCTTTCTCCGCAAAGAATTCTGGACATTAATATCTAAAGTTAACCTTATTTGACAAGCAAACCAAACCTCAAAGTTGATCTTCGCTGGCATCACCACTGAATCGGAATGTATGTGGAGACCATCAAACTCAAAAGACTTTTACAATGCGAAGTAACAATGGGTGGTTAGCTGATGAGTGGAAAATAAACGATCCCAACAAAGAAAAGGGGTCCACAATATTATGCCATAAATGCCAAGTAAATCTCCACAACATATGAAAATAAGTAGGTATTGAATTTGAACATGTACAGTTTACTTCATTGTCATTTGTCAAAGTAAAACTTAGTCTATAATGGTCAAATAGATATTAGACGTGGGCATTAATAAAGTCACTTTAGACTTTAGGTTATGTTATGCTTTTATGCTTTATTTCACTTATTTTGTTTCTTAATCTATCACACATTCACAAAATGGATTGACTCAACCTAATGGTAACCCTTTATAACAAAACTTTTGCTTTCTCATTTATGCAATAAAATACATTCAGTTACTCTTGGTTTCTTTGTGTTCAATTTTTGTGATATGGTATCAAAACTTAGCTAGAGCCACAAAGTCTGTGAGAGCGTGAAGAGCTAGCAACTGCTGCCAGCAAAAATGTATGGAGGGTTGCTAGCATATAACATCAAAGAGCCGAAATGAGGTACCATTTAGTTTTTTAATTTTGAAGCGAAGTAATTTATTTTAAGTGGAGCCCTGCTGATCTAGGTTCAACAAGGGGAAAAAAAAGAGAATTCTAAAATTGTATGAACATAGAGCCTCTGTCATACATTTCCCAGCCACCACAACTGCCAGTCGGTGTACATTTCCCAACGATAGTACAATCAAGTGGACACTATCATACTGCACAGTACATAACTCACAGAAATCCATACAAATTGACCATACATCCATACAAAAATTTATTCAAAAGTTTTAGCTGCCAATTTATTGTTTTTCAGCAGATCCAAAGAGAAGTTAAACTATTTGGTGTTGGTTTAGTGCAGCTCTGAGTGTTTTTGAGCTGTTGTTGAGCAGATCTGTCAAGATCTATGTGTTTTGAGCTGTTGTTGAGCAGATCTCTCAAGCTCTATGTGTTTTTTAGCTATTAGAGTGCAAGTCTAAGATTTATCAAGCAGTTATTGAGCAGATTTGTCGAAATATGCATGTGTTTTGGGCAGTTTGTAAGCAGATTTATCAAAAATATGTGTTTTTATCAGCTCTTCCTTTTAGGCCCTGAGGCCCATACCGCTAACCTATGTGATTCCTGTGGGTTTGAGCGGTTACTGATAACTAGGGAATCAGATCAGGACTGATGCCATCCATAGAAGATCTACGGCATCCTCACTTGGTCAAGAAGGGCCACCTGGGCCAAAGGCCACCTTCATGCATGACCATGCTCTTTTCCATGCTCCATCCATGACCATGCTCTTTGCATGCAAGTCAACGGCAAATTAGAAGATAAAGTGACCTAATTAGGTCAAAGATTAGGTTTTGCGCAGTTGAACTTTATAAATAGAAGGTAAAGCAAGAGGAGACCTCACTTATGATTATTGATTATTTTGGGAGCACTTGGATAGCAGCACAGCGTGCAGCACAGCAGTTGTGGTTGGAGACGGAGTCTTCAGCTAACAGGATTTCGGCAGTGAAACATCTGTCCTAGTCTTATTCCGGGTAAGCCATACTGGTTCACCACTTGTTCTTCATTTCATTCATCAGTTATATCGCACAGGGTAGAGATTGTTGCAGAGGCACGGTGCAGCCGTAAGAGGGGGTTTTCCACCAGAAAGCCCTAATCAGCTATTGGGCCTTCAGATCTCAGTTTCCTTCCGAAACTCAGGCATCATTCTCACCAGCAGCTTCATACTCCGGTACCCAGTGACTATCAGCTCCATCTGAGCTCATCCGAAGGAGTTATCAGCATTTCCAGACCACCAGGGGCGTGAGCAGCTGCCTCAGAGAACCAAAACGTTTTCATACTTAGAGGGTTCAGAACTGCAGTATATTCCAGCCAATCTCTCCGGCACAGCAAGGCTATCAGCCCTGCAAATCGGCGAATCCATCGGGCACCTCCTTCCTTGAGGGCGTCACCTTTTTCTCTGATTGGGCGTCTTATTGCTGGAGCATTCACCGGAGACAACAGAGATCAGTGCCTCTTCGATCCAGATCTCAGTACTTGCAGACTTTATCTGCAGCAGTTCACCCAGTTATCAGTGGTAAGTGTGCATTCTGTCTCACAAAAGCTAACCCTAATTTTTCCTATAAAATAGGGATTTTTGCCTAGCAGTTTGTAAGCCCAGTTGTATCCACATAATTGTTTAGAAATAGAAAATATCGGGATTTGGGATATTTCATAGAGCCACAAAGTCTGTGAGAGCGTGAAGAGCTAGCAACTGCCGCCAGCAAAAATGTATTGAGGGTTGCTAGCATATAACATCAAAGAGCCGAAATGAGGTACCATTTAGTTTTTTAATTTTGAAGCGAAGTAATTTATTTTAAGTGGAGCCCTGCTGATCTAGGTTCAACAAGGGAAAAAAAAAGAGAATTCTAAAATTGTATGAACATAGAGACTCTGTCATACATTTCCCAGCCACCACAACTGCCAGTCGGTGTACATTTCCCAACGATAGTACGATCAAGTGGACACTATCATACTGCACAGTACATAACTCACAGAAATCCATACAAATTGACCATACATCCATACAAAAATTTATTCAAAAGTTTTAGCTGCCAATTTATTGTTTTTCAGCAGATCCAAAGAGAAGTTAAACTATTTGGTGTTGGTTTAGTGCAGCTCTGAGTGTTTTTGAGCTGTTGTTGAGCAGATCTGTCAAGATCTATGTGTTTTGAGCTGTTGTTGAGCAGATCTCTCAAGCTCTATGTGTTTTTTAGCTATTAGAGTGCAAGTCTAAGATTTATCAAGCAGTTATTGAGCAGATTTGTCGAAATATGCATGTGTTTTGGGCTGTTTGTAAGCAGATTTATCAAAAATATGTGTTTTTATCAGCAATATGTGGCTGCTACAGTTCTATATAGCCAATATCCAGGTCCTCTTATACGTATTTTCAACATTTTACTCTGTTTCAGTATATTTTTTCTGCATTTGCGACTTATATGTATGACCTCTTTACGCAACATCATGTTGAAAGCCAGCCAGAGATTCTCTAGCAAGAACTACAATGCAAGAAAGCAACAGATGTTGGTCATTTTTTAGTACAGGTGCTTGGTTGATATTGTCTTAGGTAAACATAATTTCCCAACAGTTATGGGTAGAGAAAGACAAATTTGATTAGCAAGACAGAGAAGTATTAATGATGCTTAAGATCTTGATGATAGATCCAATGCTTCCTGAAGTCTATACAAGGAAGACTCCAGCAGGGATTTGGAAGCATTTCAAAGATCTGCATGAGACATCGGACAAAGGCAGAGGCTTCTTCTTGAAGAACATATTGTTCTCGATCATGATGGATGAAAGTGCATCTTTGTAGGAGCAGTTACTCAAGATCAAGGATATTCAAGAACAACCGGCAGCAATTGACCAAACGATGGAAGAAGAGAACATGGTGATAATCACTTTAAAAAGTTTACCATGTGCTTAAAGCACTTAAATGGAGCCTTAACATCACCCTTATGAGTGTTGACCTGAAGTTTGACGAGCTTTGCAATAAGCTCTTATAGCAAGATAGAGGGAAGAAGCGATTCAGTAGCAACAGTGAGACAAAGGGCTTATACAGGGGCCTTTGCCACCAATGTCAAGGGCAAAGGTAAATGGCCAAAGAAGAAAGGTCAAGGCAATGGAGAAAAGCCACCAATAGTCAAAAAAAACATCATTTGTCACCACTATGGCAAGGGGGGCCATATGAAGTGTTGAAATATTGTAACTTCGAAGAATATTCTAAATGTATTTTACTGATGTAACCTATCGGAGATGTTTTCTTCCTCCGTCAGGATGTTACTATTGTATTTGGTCATCATAGAGTCATGAGGTAAAACCTCCATTGTAAGTCAGGTCAATAGAACCCTCCTGAATATAATATAATATTATTTTGTGTCTTCCTAGGTGAAGTCGGCCCAGTAAGTTTGTTGGGGCCGACTTGTTAGGGAAAAAGTCAAGTGGAAGAAAGAGTATAAATAGAGGATGTGTGTTCCTCATTTGACACAAACACTCACTTGTGTATAGCGCATAGAAGAGAGAGGGAGACATACTAGCAAGGAGAAGGAGCACATGTTTCGGGGTTTTATCTTATACATCTATATAGAGGAAGTTTTGTTGGGTTTTCTTCCCCTCGAGGGTTTCCCAGGATAAATTTGTGTCTATCTTGTGATTGTGTTTCTTTCAGTGATCCTGCTTATGCTATTGCTGTGGAATTGGATTAAACACTAATGATATCTAGCTAAGCATATGAAATCTTAACATGGTATCAGAGCTAGCCTAAATAGAACAGCTTTCACAAGGTGACACTCTCTCTCCTCTCCCTCCGACAAGAAATTAGGGTTTCTGTAAAAATTGGATTTTTGGAGATCTGATTACATAGAAAGTTGTGCCTCCCTAGAGAGCATCTATTGAGCCTTGGATTGAAATTTTTGAGTGGGTGGATCTACGAGAAAGTCAAAGCCTAGTTTGGCTTTGAACCAGCAAACCAGAAGTCTGCAGAAGCTGAAACCTTGCAAGTAAGTTTTGAAGGGTGTGTTGACCACCAAAACCAACTAGGTGGACAACGATGTAATATGCACATGTTGGATGTGCCTTGAAGATAAGAATGAAGTACTTAATGATTATATCAAGCAAGGCAACTCTTCTCTTCTTCTCTCTATGAAATTTCCACACCCCTGCGGGGGATTTTGTAAGGATATGTCAGCATGAAGTTCTAGTTTTTTGTAAGTTAAATCGCCTAAGACTTAGTCATTAGGGAAGTCCTTTCATCGAGTGTTTTTTTACTTGGATAATTAAAATTTCTCTTTAGAGATTTTAATTATTTGAGTTTTTCACTCAAAATTTCCTCCAAAGTGGTGAAAGGTGTTCTAGTGATCAAGTCAATGGGGTGATTGGGTCCTAGGAATGTTCTATATTACCATGTTAAACATTATCCAGAGTCTTGCAGAATTTCATTAATTTTTGCATTGGTTTTTTTTTAATCTTTGGTTATTAAAAATTGTCACTCAGAACAATTTGTTGTAATGTAAAAGAGGGTTACTTGGTCCTTTTTAATGTTGTATAGGGGTATGGGTACTCAAAACAAATGGCATGAGACCCCCTACACCCTTGGGCCAAGCTTGAAGTCACTCGGACAAGTATTACTAGGGTTTTGGTCACTTTTTCCCAGGTCAATCATGGAAATCAGGAAATTGGGCATTTAATTAGAGAGCCAAATTTTGGAAAAGTGACTATAGTCACTTGGGGTGGCCAAGTAAAGGTTATAATGTTTATATTATGTTCCTAAGACAAATTTGAGACCCAAAGGGGGGCCCCCAAGCAAGCATATAACAAGTTTTGAGTTGTTGAATCTAGGGGGGTGCCCCTTTCTCTCTTTGATTGGTTGGGTGAGCTAAAGTCAATGGAAAGGGCCCCACTATGGTGGTTTCTTCCCCATTTGACATAACAATAAGGTTGAAAGCATTAAATTGGGGGTTTCTCTCCCCATATTTAAGATCTCAAACTTTGGTTTTGCCCATAGTTTTAAAAATCGGTATCGGAATCGGAATCGGTAATGAATCAGTCATAAATCGGACGATTTGAATTTAATGAATCGATTTGCTAAAAAATACATAAAATATTTAAATTTAATAAAAAAACAACATTTTCAAGATTATAATCCACGATTCCACTCAGCACTGTCCACTATCCACTCAGCACTACCCCTGTCCAACTCCACTGTCCACTTAGCGCTACCCCTGTCCAACTCCACTGTCCACTCAGGCTGCCTCTGTAGCAAGTTAGCAGCTCCACTCTAGACTCCAAACATCAAACAAAAAGTGAGTGAGTGTCTTCAACTTGTTATTATTTGTAGTTGGGTTGAGCTGGGTTGGGTTAGGTTAGGGATTAGCCTTTAGGTTAGGTCAAAAAACAAAAGTTAAAAGTTAAAACAATAAAAATAAAAAATAAAAAAAATAAAAAAGGACAAATTGTTGAGATGGGTCGTAACCAGCCGGTCAGACCGGTTTGTTACCAAACAGGACCGGTTTGGTGACCGAACCGGCCAGTTCGGTAACAAACCGGTCACCGATCCGGTTTGTCTGCCGGTTTGAACCGGTTTGGCACCGAACCGATGAACCGACCGGTTCCGAAACCGGTCAAACCGATTTTTAAAACACTGGTTTTGCCCTCCTTGAGCAAATTCGCCCCCCCTCTCTCCCTTGTGACACTTGTCTAGCATGCAAAGAGCCTCTCTCTTTCATTCTTCCTATTTAAGGAGGCTTCCCCTCCTCATTTAGGTTACACAAAAACACACTCACACCCACTCTCTTGCTCATGCTCTCATTCTTTTCCTTGCTCTTGCTTGGGCCATTGTAATTTTTTGCCATTTGGCTTTGGTAATCAAAATCTTTGGAGGAATCTTGTGTTCATTGTTCTCATTGATGATTTGCTTCCATGCTCAAGAAGCTACACAAGTTTGGTTGGCCAAGGAAGCATACTAATTTGCTTTGGTAAGATTTATGGTATTTGTATTCCATAAATTTTGTGAGTTTTCATTCTTGTAGCAAAAGAAGTTCATATATTTTCTAGTTTGAATTTTATGATTTCTTTGCTCATTATTTGATTCTCACCTTCCAATAGTTGTGTAGTGAAAATCTTACAAGTTGCAGGTTGTTTGGATTGAAAAGTGGGATTCCTCGGTTGGATGCCCCATTTCTTCACTTCTTGAAAAACAAAGGACCATTTTTCTCTTTATTTACATACAAATTTCTGCATTTTAGTTTTAGTTTATGGAGCGTTTCGAATCTGGTTTTAACCCTTTTATACTCAAGTTCTTTCAAAATTATTCATTTGGCAACTTTGTATAAATTTTGTAAATATATTGCACTAACATACTAACTTCCTCTAAGTGATTTTGGGCACATTTTATCATTTTCTGTTTGCTGGTTTTTAGCAGGTTAGTGATAAAACAAGGAAAAACTCTGTCAAATTTTAGCCATAGAAGAGTTTTAAGGCCACCCCAAAGGAAGAGATTCAAGGACATCTCAAGAAAGAGAAAAAACATGGTTTTTCTCACTCCTTTTACTTTTTCTTTACGCTGAAATTTCAGCCTTTGTAACAAGTCCAAGAGAGTCTCTTGGACTTGATTTCTTGCTTTGCATTTTCAGATTAATCAAGTCTCATTTATTTTCCATCCATTGCTAGCAATAGAAGTTGCGCTTGCCCACCTTTGCATAAGCAATTGTTGATTGGCGCAGGTTTTAGATTAGTAAGAGTTTCATTTTGTTTTTATTTTATTCTTTATTTTTTGCCCACACCTTGTAAGTGATTTGGCTTTGCCATCCTTACAATATCGCATTGGCTAGCATTTTATTCCAAGTATCTGCTTATTTCTTTTTGTCCGCACCTCACAATCGAGTAGGCTCTGCCTCCGTTGTGATATCGCACTTGGCTTGTTTTGTTTATTTTTCTTTAAGAATAAAACTTACCACAAGCCCCGTATTTGCCCCGTATCCTCTCCCCCTGCTGGTTCGACCGATCTAGGGTGACGAGAAAGGGCAAAGATTTGTGTTGGCTAGTTTAATAGGCACCCAAATAAGTATCTTCATTAGAAAGGAGAAAATGAGGCTTGACTTGTGGAGCTAGTGGGGTAGAGGCCGTAGGGGGCTTTGTGGCACTTTGTGTCCTCCAGTTGAGCACCCAACAAGTTTCGAGTTTGACCCGTGGAGCTAGGTGGGAACCTTGTGTTCCCATGTTGAAAACCCGGCATTCTCTCTCTAATCAAAGGAGATAGTCTCTTGGGGTAGGTGGGAACCTTGTGTTCCCATGTTGAAAACCCAGCATTCTCTCTCTAATCAAAGGAGATAGTCTCTTGGGGTAGATATCTAGAATAGTTCATTTCTTTGCAACAAATACCTTAATTCCCTAAGTCAAAGAGAGACATAAAATTTACTAAAACTTACAGGACCACTTGCATAACATTGTTACAATCATTTACATTTCTCTACTTTGTAATCACTTTATTTTAACTTACTCATTTATTGGAAGTCATCATGTTCTTGTATATTTGTTAAGGTAAATGAGTTGATGCTTTAGGAAAATTATTTGAAGTTGATTATTGTGACTCCATAGCCCGAGTAGAGACGGCACTGGTCATTTTGATTATTTGATTATTTCTCTCTTTCATACATTACTGGTTGATTGTTAAAGGGTTTGCTTGACATTGAAATATTTGCATCACTGCATGTTGATTGTCATTTTTTGTAATTTACAACTCCTAGAAAACATTCTTCAAAAAAAGAACTTAGTAAGTAGGGACTACCCCCCTTGGCCTTTAGGAGTTGTGGTCTAAACGGAGGAGTTTAGAACCGAGGTGACAGTGGGTTCTCAACTCATAAGTTGCCCTTGGGAACAAACACAGCGGTTGGGAGATTTACTCGTGTCGAAGTGTGTTTTAAGCAGCAAAAGGGTGAAGATTTGGAATCTCCAGAAACCAAGTGTACCAACCAACTCGCCTCAGTCAAGCGCATCTCCTGGTAATGTCAGTTTTGCATTTTGAGAAATTTCATTTTTTAGTGACCTCCTAGATAAGATGGCCCCAAGCACTAAGCTTGAGGACAAGCTAGAAGGCATAGAAAACTTTCGAGCATGGAAATGTAGGATTGGTCTCATTCTTAGAGAGAATGATCTTGACAAATACATCAAAGGAGAAGTTGCAGAACCGGAAGAAGATGAAGCTAAGGAAAAGCACCAGAAGGACCTAATCAAGGCAATAAGGATTTTATCAAAGATCACTTGATCCCTCAAGTGTCATCCAAACAGACACCAAAGAAAATGTATGATGCCCTATCCAGAATGTATGAAGGGAAGAACATCAATAGAAAGATGAATTTGAGAACTCAATTGAAGAGTACCAAGATGAGTAAAGGAGAATCCTTTCAAAACTACTTCACAAGGGTCTCCCAGTTTAAGGAGCAACTAGAAGCCATTGGAGATTCCCTTGATGAAGATGACCTAGTTATTGTTGAATTTTTCATATGCTTAACTAAGACATAAGTATATCATTTCATTTTTCATAATAAAAGCATATAAAGCAGGATCACTGAAAGAAACAGTATCACAAGAACAACACAGATTTATCCAGGGAAAACCCTAAAGGGAAAAACCCAGCAAAAGCTTCCTCAATATAGATGCCCCAAAAGGGAAAAAGGTAAAACCAAGGAGATCAAAAACCTGATTCTCCTCCTTCTCCAGCAACTCCTCTCCTCCACAAGTGCGCTATTCCAAGTGAGTGTGTATGTCTCAAATGAGGAGCACTACACCTCTATTTATATTCATCCGTTTACTTAAAGTTTACTCAATCAACTTGTCGGCTTAAGTTAACTCATGTAGGCTCGAGTTACACATGTAGGCTCAAGTAACCACACTGGGGTGCTGATGACCCACCTTTACAAATAGAGGGGACTACCTCATGACTCTTATTAGTTCTTCCGATTAGGAGCATCGGGGTACAAAAGATACATAAAGAATATTCTTCGAAGTTACAATATTTCAACACTCCCCCTTAACGAGAAGGGTATTCTACATCAAAAACAACAAGAGTAGAGATAGCAGACATCATCAACATCAGCAGGGTAACACATCTATAAATCATTGGAAGCTTTTCAACATCATGTAGTCTTCATCTTCAATCTTCAGTCTTCATCATCAACAACATCTTCAGCATTTTGATCTTTCAATTTGCAGCGACATATTCAGCACTTGGACCTTTTGAACAGCAACATCTTCAGCACTTTGACTGTTCGATTAGTAACGACATCTTCAGCATTTTGAACTTTCGATCAGCAACATCTTCAGCACTTTGATTTTTCGATTAGCAACAACATCTTCAGCATTTTGTCCTTTTGATCGGCAACATCTTCAGCATTTTCACTTTTCGATCAATAACAACATCTTCAGCACCTTGACCTTTCGATCAGCAGCAACATCATCATCATATTCTGATCTGTCAAACATAATCATCATCATACTCTGATCTTTCGATCAGAAACATCATCAACATAGAAACACCATCATCATACTCTGATCTTTCGATCAGAAACATCATCAACATAGAAACACCATCATCATACTCTGATCTTTCGATCAGAAACATCATCAACATACTCTGATCTTTCAATCAGAAGCATCATTATCATACTCTGATCTTTCGATCAGAAACATCATCTTCATACTCTGATCTTTCAATCAGAAACATCATAATCATAGTGCGTCATCGTCATACTCTGATCTTTTTAGATCAGTATGTCATCATCATCATATTTTGA
>LPNX010375948.1:603618-637874 GCA_001517045.1 Pseudotsuga menziesii
AATGTACTCTATTTCTGAAAACAGTGGAGGGAAGCTCCCAGAACAGGAAGCCCTAATTTTCCAATTTCTTCTGCAAAAATGCCTGTTACTGTTTCTGTGATATCTCCGAAATTTCTGATCCTCTATGTCTGAACTTTTGTACTAAGGTAACCTCGCATGTCCCTGATCCACCACCGCAGGTTTCATCAGAATTGGTTTCACCATTTGGGATTTATGATCATTTTCCCAAGGTGACCTGTTACAGGACTGTTTAGAACAGCGAAGTTGTACGGCATGCCACGTGTCACTGGTTCATCTTCTGAGTCTGATAATCGGACCACCGAAAGTACAATCCGTGCCCTTTCAAAAACATCTTCAGGAATTCCATTTAGACCTCTGTAGCCCAAGATATTGCAATTCTCCCCAGGTGTCCTGTTTAGGGATGAATTCTAGAAGAGGCTGGAACACTAACTTGGAGAGAACATATCTCCTGGAATACAACGAATCTGTGGATGAATTTTGGACACAGTGTTCATCAGGATTTTATCTTCGGCCCCTGCAATTTTCAGCTCCTGATCCTTCGCCAATCTCGAAATATAGCGAATGTGCCAAAACATAGCAGTTTTAGTATTTAGGGTTTTTCTAGCTCGGGGTCAAACTAGGGTTTGACTTTCCCGGAGATTCACCCAACCAAAAAACTTGATCCAGGTCTCTAAACTTCGGTTTTGATGAGGAGAACAATCCTATGCTGGTCTCACTCAAAAATTCCTCTTCTGTAGAAAGCCCTAATTTCCACATCGAAAATTGAAAATGCTCGGAATCGAATTCCACTTTGACAGAACGATGCACCCTTCAAAGGAGAGTCAGCCTAGCCTTCTTTTGCTGATTGATTGTGGAGAGAGAACCAAAAATAAGAAGCCCTAGCTTCTGTAACTTGTGAAAGCTGCCCTATTGAGGTTAGCTCTGATACCATGTTGAATTTTTCATATGCTTAACTAAGACATAAGTATATCATTTCATTTTTCATAATAAAAGCATATAAAGCAGGATCACTGAAAGAAACAGTATCACAAGAACAACACAGATTTATCCTGGGAAAACCCTAAAGGGAAAAACCCAGCGAAAGCTTCCTCAATATAGATGCCCCAAAAGGGAAAAAGGTAAAACCAACAAGGAGATCAAAAACCTGATTCTCCTCCTTCTCCAGCAACTCCTCTCCTCCACAAGTGCGCTATTCCAAGTGAGTGTGTATGTCTCAAATGAGGAGCACTACACCTCTATTTATATTCATCCGTTTACTTAAAGTTTACTCAATCAACTTGTCGACTTAAGTTAACTCATGTAGGCTCGAGTTACACATGTAGGCTCAAGTAACCACACTGGGGTGCTGATGACCCACCTTTACAAATAGAGGGGACTACCTCATGACTCTTATTAGTTCTTCCGATTAGGAGCATCGGGGTACAAAAGATACATAAAGAATATTCTTCGAAGTTACAATATTTCAACAGTTATGACTGCTCTCAATGGTCTCACTACACCTTGGGATTCATTCATACAGACTGTGTGCCAGAAAAGAAAGTATGAAGTTTGACATTGTATGGGAAGATTGCATCCAAGAGGAGGCTAGAGTAGCTATACTTAAAGAAGATGATCAATCCCTAGCCACCCATGCCAAAAGAGGAAGAAGAAATCTAACTTCAAGAAGGAAAGTCACAAGGAGTATCGACCTCCCAAGAGGTTCCAAATGAAAAGAAAAAACAGTTAGAGGAAAGCCTACTCTCAATTTCAATGTTATAATTGTCACAAGATAGGACACATTGCCAGAGTGTCCATTGAAGAAGAATAACAACAAAAGACATCATGCACATCTAGCTGAAAATGAGGATGAAGAAGAAGAAGGACCTCGAAGAAAACAAGCAAAAGAAGGAGATGCAGAAAAATATGTACTATTCTCTACACTCTTTGGGTCTGTGACACCTGGAGAAGATACATGGCTTATTGATAGTGGTGCTTCAAAGCACATGATAGGACAAAAGAAAAATCTGTCAAAACTTGAAGAAAGGAACTCTCCTCAGAAAGTATCTTTAGGAGATGACTATCAATATCTGATCAAAGGTATTGGTGAAGTAAGCTGCAATCTTGACTCTAGAACCCCCATGAAGATGAAGTAAGTATTATATGTACCAGGTTTGAAAAAGAACTTACTTTCTATCTCAACATTAGATAAGAAAGGATATAGAGTTGCATTTATAGATGGACAAGTACTCATGTTGCCAAAGGAAAATCAATTGAAGATGCAGTTGTCATTGGTGAAGAAGGAGGATTATATAAACTCAAAGGACATTCGAAAACAACCCTAGGTGAAAGCTACAACTAGTTGCGCTTTTAAGCACATGTAAAACCCGAAGGACCATTGATTGAAATGAGATATCAGGACAAAATGTCAGTCCTTGAAACATAATGAAAGGCATACCGTGGATGAAAGTTGCAATTAGTTGTGCTTTTAAGCCCATGTAAAATTTGAAGGGTAATGAAATAAATTGAAATATAAAGGCCAAAGAAAATGCAAATGAAGAACAAATGAAAATCAAAAAGACCACAAGCCATGATGAAATAAAATGTTATAAAAGGATACTTGTTAGAGTCTACTGGAGGCATCTCAAGCACTCTATCCATTTGTGAGACACCTCCCTCCCTTAGTGTCACCTATCCTGCACATGTCCTGGTGGATCCCTTTCCCCGTTTCTCAGAGAAATTACAAGGTCAAGGTCAAACAAGTCAATCCCCTTTAACCTAGCCTTGTTGTATCCACTTCACCCAGCTTAGTAAGATGATCAATTTTGTAAGCGAGCATATGGTACGAACTTCATGAAGAACTATACAACTGTTCTATTACAAGTCTGATATTTGTATGGATTATTTTTGGATCACCATTGTATCATGTTACTAATGCTTAGTTGGTTGCTAATATAAGTAAGAAAGCATCTTTCACCCCTTAGGCATGCAAGATCATTCAGTTCTCAGCTCAGTTCAATTTGACTAGATTTGACTTGGTCAACCTAGTTTGACCGAGTCAACAGGCAGGCCCCAAGGTGGACTTGACCATAGATGTTCGAGATTGTCTTTTTGGTACCCATGGATATCCATCACAGTATTCCATGCTTCATACAGTAATTATTGGCTATGGTTCATGATTATTTTTATATTTATTATTATTTATGAGCCATATGTTTATTATTGGAGATGGATTCACCTACAAATGATTATACAGATGGATCCATGGGGTGTTAATAGTCACCCCTAGTGGAATTGGAGGCCTCCGATTTCATCCGTGCACTCATCATCTGTGCAAGGGAAATTGGCATTATAGGCAGATTTATCAGGCAAATTATTTATTAGCATTTTAATTAATAAAAAGAGGTGACCATGACTTATGCTAAGAAATCGATTTGGTTAATGTGGGCAAGGAAATGACGTAGGGATGATATGTCATGTTATATTGATGCTCTAGACACCATATCTCGTGTTTATTTCACTTATGGGGGGTCCACATGTTATTTTCCCTTGCTAGGGAACTTGACCTTCTCATGGGGGCAACTTGGTGGTCATCATGTACACTTATGGTTATATCATTTATCATATGATGTTGTATTTGGGAAGCCTAAGGGAGACTCTAGACCCCTAGGCGTCCCCCTTTCCACATGTCATATATTATATCATGTATCATGTGCTATACTTGGGCGTGTGAGGGTAATTCACCCCGCTTTATTGATAGCTTATGATGTGTTGTTGAGACTCAATCTCAACCATTGATCACTTCATTTGAGGATTAGATCCTAGCCATAGATATTATGATGCTAGGGATTTTGATTAGAGAGCTCTATATTAGAGATGGCTCTCTCATTGTACAGGACTTTCGGCTCTTGTAATGAAGCAGTAATAGAAGAACTTTTGAACACTTGAGAATTCTCTAAAACATTGATGAATTGTGAAGTTTCTAAGTTCCTTTGGCCACTGAAATCTTGTTTTTCATTATCCCGGCATATTTTGGTGTAAGTTTCTAGCTTGCAAGAGGGCGCACTCGCAGAGGGCGATTTAGAGAGGCGACTCTCTCTCTGCGTTACCAGCAAATAAGGGGTTTTCTTTGTTTAGTTTTGCATTTGGCATTTGATTAAAGATCTCTTCTTGTGCAATCTTGTGTGCATTTCCTCATTGTTAAATCTCAAGTCGAAAACAATCTTGGTTGATTACTTATTGTATTTGCTTGTGTTTGGCTGGAGGGTGCCTCACTGGACAAACGTGGAGCTTCAACCTGGTGTGAATTCAAGCTTTCAAGTTGACAAAGTTGTTCAAAGGGAATCACCTCATCGTGTTAAATTTTCAGCATTAGCATAAACTTTATAAATTTGCAGATAAACATAAATAGATCAGCAGTGTAGTAGAAACACATTCAGCACATTAGCACACATGGACACAATATTTTTCACTGGGGAAACCTTCAAAGGACAAAAACCCCAAAAGCATTAATAGCTCATCTCGTAAATGAGATGGCTTAAGAAATTCTTCAAAAAGTTCCTCAATTCCAGATCTAGATTTTGACCACAGTAACTGTAAAATTCATCAGTAAAAATTAAACTGATAATTTTACCCACAATTTCCAGAATTACAGAAAATTACCAATTTAGGGCTTTCTCAGAAAAACTGAGATTTTCTCTCTCCTGCTTGAAAATATCAAACCGCTGAAAACTGCCTGAAAATATCAGCCTGTCTGAAAACTGCCCAAAAATTGAAAAATATCAGCCTGCTGAAAACTGCCCGAAAATATTAGACTGTTTAAAAACTGCCTAAAAATATTAGCCTGCTGAAAACTGCCTGAAAATATCAGACTGTTGAAAACTGCCTGAAAATATCAGTCTGTCTGAAAACTACCCAAAAATATCAGCCTGCTGAAAACTGCCCGAAAATATCAGACTGTTTGAACACTGCCTGAAAATATCTGCATGCTGAAAACTGCCTAAAAATATTAGATTGTCTGAAAACTGCCCAAAAATATCAGCGTGCTGAAAACTGCCCGAAAATATTAGACTGTCTGAAAACTGTCTGAAAATATCAAACTGCTGAAAATTGCTCGAAAATATCAGACTGCCGAAATCTGCCCAAAAAATGGAATGCTAAAGATAGCTGTGCAAAAATGCTGAAAATGGACTTTGCTGAGAAAACCCTAGCTGAGGGTTTGAACATAAGATAGTCTTCTTCTTCTGTGAGAGCAAAAGTGTGTGTAACAAATGAGAAGGCTTGATCTTCTTTTATAGCCTTTGTTCACCTCTAAGTGGACAAGATTAGGAAAAATAAAAATAATAATATTTTTATTCTTTCCCTAAATTCACTTTCACTTTTACCAAAAAATGTACTTTTATTTTTCCTTTGACTTTTATAAGAAGTCCTTCTTTAATTAAGAAAAATAAAAATAATAATATTTTTATTATTTTCCTAATTTCACTTTCACTTTTACCAAAAAGGTACTTTTATTTTTTTCCTTTGACTTTTATAAGAAATCCTTTTAAGTGGACAAGATTAAGAAAGATAAAAATAATAATATTTTTATTCTTTTCCTAATTTCACTTTCACTATTACCAAAAAGGTACTTTTATTTTTTTCATTTGACTTTTGACTTTGGCCTTTTACCAAGTGCCCCTGTGGTACCTTTTCTTTTTTTTTTCAAAAGTACATCATCATAAACCAAGAGAGTTATTAATGCTTTTATCTCACACACTGTGTGACACCTAGATCTGGTACCAGGGTAACTTAACCAAGGGTAGCTAATCCTTGTAGAAGCACACCAAGCCCATAGATCAAGGGTCAAAGTGCCATACACATGCCCGGACCCAGTCTAGGGCTTACAATGTCTTCATTCTCCCAAAGAATGGCTACTCAGAACTAAGCTGAGTCTACCAGTCCTAGACTGGTCTACATCGTGGTCCCGGACCAGATGTCTACTCAACACAAGGTTGAGTCTACCCAGGGCAGATCTGGGTTTATATCATGGTCCTAGACCAGATATCTACCATTCAACAGAATGGTCACTCAACACTGGGTTGAGTCTTCACCGTGGTCCCGGACCAGGTGATCCCATTCTCCGAAGAGAAGTGCTCTCGATGCTGCTCAGAAAATCAACACATTGTGCTTCTTATTTTCAGGTAAGTAGGTTTATTCTTCTAGTGTTGTTTCATTTACTTCCACTGTCAACCCAAATAAATAAAAAATCAAAATCGAAATTTTTATTTTGCAGATCGCATTCTGTGTGGAGATTGGCCGAATTTTTCCAAGGGTAAAATCTTTGGCTTGTGTGGGCATCCTTTAAAACCCTGGGCATCACCCCTATGCATCCCCACGAGTTGGCCTGGACGTCGTTTTCACCATTAAAATCAATTTTCATCTCTGAGTTTGATTTCACATCAGGGTTTTCAAGAGGGTCGAATTCATATGCAGAAGGGCTGTTTTCTTATGTTTCCATTTTCTTTTCCCTTGGGTGTCAATTCATAGAGCCTCACAAACTGAGATAAGCCAAAATTTTATCATAAAACAAATTTACTGTCAGACCAGAGAGGGTCGATCTGGCATCTGGCCATTACGTCTGGCATTTGGATTCTTTCATTTTAATCAAGTGCACAGCTCACTAGAGTAGTTACGATCTGTTTGGCGGTATTCTCATTTTCATCTTTAGAGATCTTACTTACCATTGAAAACATATTTTATCAGTTGATCAAATCGCAGTTGGTTTTTGTGGCAGTTTGACCCTTGCATTTCATACTCTTGAAAGTCTCTTTGTTCAAGCACCTTCCGATCTGTATTATGCTTTCACTATTTAAATAGTTAAAGTTGAACTAAATCATATCATTCGCATTGGGCATAGCGTTTCATATTTTGATGTGAGACATCTAAATCATTTGGGTCAATTTATTTTTTGGAGCCAGATATCCTCTCATAGGAAGTTTGTATGAAAAACAAATTGTGCTATAGTATCATATCTTTGTTCTTGGGATTTTCATTTTCATTTCAATCCAATCTTGCGGCCATAGACTCTAACGATCTATTATAGATTCCATCTGCCCATACCAAGCACTGATCCTTTCAAAGTAAATTTTCCCTTAGAAGTTTTGAAACTTTCTCCACATGAAATGCTTATTGGCTTGCCCGTGTTGATTGCCCTCTCTTTCATAGCAAGTCTGTCATATCTAAGATTTGCCTAACTTCTGGAATCCTTTACCCTAGTCTCTCTAGATTCCTTAGATCTTTCCGTTGAACATCATTCATAGATCTAGGAATCATCTCTCAGGATATCTTACTCATCAAATCTTAGCTCTTTTATAGGTGTCCTGCAGTAGTTTGGCCTTTTAGTCAAACTTGGGTCTCCCCCATAGCCACCGTGGTTCATCTACCAGTGTTCCAGGTAGCTTAAAGTGACAACCATCCATCTTTCCAGGGGTAGGATCCTCGAAGGTCACAACTCTAGCAATTATCTTTCTCTGTCATCCTGGATAGGATCTTCAAATTGGGTTGCTACAAGAAATGTGATAACAGGGCTTCACAGAAATTCAACTGCGGTTCATTCTCCCTTTATGTTCATTGTGTTTATTGTTGGAAAATATATCTATTTATCTTCTTCTTTGATTCAGATTAGCGACAAATTATATTTCCAACTAGTAGATACACCCTCATACCATTTGGAGGTCTTCCTTGATTCAGATTCCTGCATAAAGTAGTTTCTGGTTTTGATGGACGGCAAGATAAGATTGTCGTAGGTTCTCAATTCGGGCTATACAATCACACAAAAATACACCCTCCTATTGTTATCCTTTCACTCCACTTGCCCAATGGACTTGAGACTAGCCTTGATCCTCCCATCACCCTTTCATAATCTATCTTTACAACTATGTTTTGCTAAAATTAACTTCTCCTTTCTCACCCTAAGCTTTCATTATATAGCTTTAGCAATCCTAGTCCTATGGAAATCCCCCTTGTACTGGAGGAGAGACAGCCTAAAGTGAGTTAGAGAGCTATTTTTGTGACATCAACCAACCCATCAGAGTTCCACCAAGGTCTTCCTTGTGGTTTAGGGCTTTATCACAAGAAGTAAGGGTTTGAATGGTAACAGCTGGGTTCTCTCATCTCGGTTCTTATAGATTCAACGCAAATCACCTATCTCACCACAATTGATTTATTTTGATAAGTTAAGCTTGGAAATCACAACAGATAAACAAGGAGTTCAAAAGAATCTAAACCATGGTCCCAATCACTAAGATAATGTAGTGGTCCTCAAAAGAGGCATCTCCTCCAAACAAGTTGTAGATTGGTATTATTTGATGCAAACTGAGCTAGAAGCTATGATGATGTGGAAGTTGATGCAAGATATTATATTGATCCAAATAAATGTCATGAAAAAACAATAAATGAGCTAGAAAGAAAAAAGAAATCCATGAAACGCTTTAAAATATGAATTTTTACTAAAATTACTACACCTAATTAGAATTAGAATTTTCTCCAAATATTTCCAAAACTAGTTCCCATAGACAGTTGATTGCAAACCTGCCATGCTTCAGATATGGATTGCAATACGGAGGTTTCTGCATTGAGTAGAGAACCCCCAAAGAGAGGTACATCAACATGCCCCTGGTCACATTGCATTTGAAGCCCACTATCAAGGTATGATGATGCCATTTATAACTTTCAAACAAGAGAAATTAGAAACAATGAATCATCATGCACATAATGGCAAAGTCTCTCCAAAATAATTAAATCTAATTCTAAATCCAATAAATCAAATATTAATGTCTAAATTGTGACCTTCCATACCAACAAAAAATGTCTGATTAGTATATGACAAGATAAATATTTATGAAACATTTGTTACCAACTACAAATATCTGCACTGTGTAGTTCTGTAGCCATAGACCATATGCAAAAGTTATCAATTAATGCTGTTTCGCCATTTGCAGACTTCAAATAGGACTAAAGATCAAATCAAAATTCAAAAACCACTCTCTATAAGCTAGTATCCAAAAGTCTTAATATGCCACTGATGAGAGTCAGGCCAAGACTACACCCTTTAGTACTAAAAATTTTGAGATGTGAGCTTTTGGTGGAATCTTACTACTCTTGGATGGATGATTGACATTTCTCTGTTGACATAGTACAGTATAGCAAAGTTGCGAACAATTCTTGTATTAATTATCAAATATGACCACAAGTAATTATGCTGAGTTCCTGAATGTGTTATGATAATGAGTAAGCAATAGTTCACTGTTCAAAAAGTTAGTGGATGTAATTATTTAGTTATCGCCAATAATCTGGCACTTGTATAATAGAGATTTGATTTGTGCTCGGGTTTCATCACTTAATCAAGAAATTAATCCTGAGTAGAGCATAACAGGCTGTAAGATTAGTTGTCCTTTTGTGTTTACTTCTGATATTCTCTCTGTTCCTGTATGAAAATTCTGTGCAATTATTCGCACCAGAATCTGTAACAGACCTGATCGCTTGTTACATATTGTCACATAGACAACTTAAAGTAATACAGGCAAATATAACACAGGGTAAAAGTAAATATATTGAATATACAATGGAAAATCCTATGTCATCTATATATATTTAATTTTCCATTCTCCATATGGCAAAAATGTTAGGCAAATCATCATTACATGTATACCAAATTCCAATTAGTCATAAATCTTTTCAACATTCTCTAGCTAAGCCTTTCAAGGCTAAAAAAGGCAAAAACAACTTCTTCATTCAGAATTTAGGTTTTCACAGATACATATTGTATGCATTTGTTTTGGTGAACCTGCATATGAATTGGTGCAACAACATTTCATCTTCATCAAGTTCCATAGTATTAAAATATTGATCAACTTGTTAAACCATTTTGAAAAGGAAGAGTATATACCTATACCATAAAGCTTGGCAAGGTTTACGTTTTTTAGTTGTCTTACATTTTTCCTTGGGTCATCTCTTTTAGGGGTGTCCCCTCTCTCCAACAATAGAACTAATATTGTGGAGTTTAGTTATTTTTTCCTTAAAAGAGGCCTACAAGATGATGTTGCTCGAGGATGAGGGAGCGAAGCCAGAGGACATCTGCAAGTATAAGGCCAAACATCTTTGGTCGGGATACCTAAAGAAACTGTCTAGAGTCTGAAGCTCTTGGAAAAGACAGTGGAACCGCCCTCAAATCTCGTAATAAATAGGGCAACAGAAAATGAAGTGCTCCTCAGTCTCAACTTCTTGAAGATGGCGCACCTAGCAGATCCAATGTTTTAAAACTCAGACTCGGTATCAGTCAAGGGTCTACTCGGACTCAGACTCGGAATCGGTAATGACTCAAGCGAGTTGAATTTAATGACTTAGTTTACTTAAAAATACATAAAATATTTAAATTTTAAAGAAAAACAATATTTTAAAGATTCTAATCCATGATTCCAAAGCATTAGAGACAAAATATCCAAAGTCTGCTCATGTATATACCATATAAGAGTGAATATATCAAAATGGCACGAAATGGCCTGAAGATTCCAAAAAGCATGTTATGATGCCACTACATCATATATGTCATTGATCAATATGATCAATCATCAAACTCATCACCACTGCTAGAACTAGAAGTAGAACTAGAATCAGGGATCTAGGACTAGCAATGGCATCATGATCTGACTCAAGCTCGAACTCCTCAAGGCCATCTACAATTGCACTAGTAGTACTAGTTGAACGCCTAGAAGCACGACGTTATGCTTCATCTTATAGCTTTAGGGTTAGGGTCAGATTCTAAGTTGCATAAAACAGGGAAATGGGAACGAGTTTTCGAAACGGGGATGCGTTGGAAAGGTGACCCCCCAAAATTTTGGAAATAGGGAAACACGATATATATATATGTGTGTATATATGTATGTATGTATGTATGTATGTATGTTTTAAATTAATAAATGAGCAAGGACATTTAAAATAATGAATGTGAAACATAAATCATAAATCATACATGTCTGCAAATCATTTTAGTTTTTACAAGATTATAGTAGTATAACTTAATTGCAATATGAACAATAGTATCTCTAGAAGAAAGACAAAGAACACAAGAGTTTATCCTAGAAAACCCAATCAGGAAAAAACCCGGCAACCTTCGTATAGAGATGATAGCTTCTAAGAACAGAGTACAAGAATGAGAGAGAGAGGGAAAAGTCTCTCCAAGATAAAACCCCAGAAAACACTCCTTCTCATTGGTGTTGCGAATTTCTCCTCTAGTGAGCGAACTTGTTTGTGTTGGATGAGTGAGTAAATGAGGCGCACTTGCTCTCTATTTATACACATTACAAATATTGACTTTTACCCTAACTGGCCAACTTGTTTAACTGACTGGGTCGACCTACCTTGGGGGAATATAAAAATAATATTCATTTTATCCTTTTCTTTGCGTAATCTTCCCCAAGGTTTACATTGATTCTTTCTAGGGTTTACATGAGTAATTACATCAATATAATCTCGCGTAGGCGGTATAAGGAAATACAATACAAGTACAATAAGAATAACTTCTGAAGTTGCACAAATTCCAACACTCCCTCTCAACAAGGAAGGTATTCTTCAGATATGATCATCATCAGCAACACTAACATCTGGGTCTCTTTTGTACATCACATTTGTCTCGATCATCAATATACATGTTGAAGGTTGTCAACACAGTCTCAGTCCGTCGAGAGGTGTCATCATGTATCTGATCCACTCAGTCCATCGATAGATCTATCAGCTCTATAACTCTACACAGACCATTGGAGAGTACAACAATCAACATCTCATCTGCTACGAGTTCATCTCTACCCGAGATCCAGGACATGCTTCACACGGCCATCTACTACCTGTTCATCTCGAGTGTCGATGGGATTTCTCCCACACCAGGCTGAAAACCAGGGAAAATAGAGGTCACCAATGTACACGACCATCTACTAATTATTCGTCTCTACTACCAATGGGATTTCTCCCATACCAGGCCGAGAACCAGAACTAATGGTCACCAGTGCACAAGACCGCCTACTTCTTTCCCGTATTAATATGTCGATGGGATTTCTCCCATACCAGGCTGAGAACCAGGGCGAGCAGAGGTCACCAGTGTACACAACCATCTACTACCTGTTTATCTCTACTGCCAATGGGATTTCTCCCATACCAGGCTGAGAACCAGAACGAATAGAGGTCACCAGTGTACACGACCATCTGCTACCTGCCCGTCTCACAATGTCGATGGGATTTCTCCCATACTAGGCTAAGATCCAAAATGAGTAGAGGCACCAATGTGAAAGCAATGTAGATGTTTGTCTCAACTTTCCCTCTCTACGAGGGATGCATTTTCTTCTACTCCAAGTCTTATGCGAAAGTATTCAAACTTTGTTCTGAGAAGAGGCTTGGTAAGAACATTTGCAGTCTGGTCATCTGTCAAAACATACCATAACTTGACCGCACCTTTCTGTACCATATCACCAATGTAGTGATATTGAGTCTCCATATGCTTCATCTTATCATGAAACATGGGATTCACTGACATCTATATACAACTCCGATTATCACAGTGAATTACAGTTGGTCCTAACATCTTACCAAACAATCCTACAAGGATTTTTTGAATCCATACTGGCAGCCATATACTCGGCCTCTGCAGTGCTCAATACTATTGAGGTCTGCTTCCTGCTACACCAGGAAATCACGGCAGAACCCAAACTGAAGCAACATTCGGAAGTACTCTTCCTGTCTACAGCACACCCGGCCCAATCTATATCAGAAAATCCTTGCAATGTCAAATCAGTAATATCCCAAATACTGATATTCTACGGTTTCACTATTCTATGGCTTACTTGTACTCTCCCAATGTGCAGAAATACTGAATAAAAATTTGCATGCAAGGTGTTAAGCTAATGGCCCTAAATTATAACTGAACTAGGGCAAAGATTTGCAGGAAGAAGGTAAACACTTACCAATGATAATCAAGTTGACGATAGTCCAAAGATAAGTTGCATGCATATAGAGCTGGACTGGTGAAGTAATGATGCTTCCTTTCCGGTGTTACCGCCCGGTAGCACGAAACCCTCTCCTCAACTAAAGATGACGTTTTTGGTGAAGGAGGTGCCTGATGGGGCTGAGAATTTGCCAGGAGGTAGATCTTCCCGTGCCGAAGAGAATGATCGAAGCATGCAGAGATTCTGACCTCTCCAAGTGCCATAGCGAATTGGATTACCAGTCTGGTGCTCACGCCCTTAGCCTCCCGTATCTGCTAATAACTACTCTGGATGAGAAAAATGATGGCTGATAGACACTCAAGGCAGTAGATTGACCCTGCTGATGAAGATGAAGCTAACATGCGGAAGATAGATTGGGATTCAGAGACCCAATGAATACCTTGGGGTTTATAGCTAAATCCCCAGCTACACACATGAACCTGCAAATAATCTTACGGTGGATACTGAATCGCTGGATATGGATGAATACGCTGAATGTTGTTGATAAACCTGGATGATCTATCTTGAAAGAGACTAGGACAGATAGTTGCACTGTCGAACCCTCGTTAGCTGAAGACGTTGTCTTCAACCCCAACTGTCGCGGCTGCACGTTGTGTTGTCGCGGCTGCACGTTGTGTTGCTGCTCAAAAAGCTCCAAATCAGCAATAATAATAATAGATACCTCCTTTAGTCCAATAACCCTTCTTAAATAGAGCCTCATGTGCTTTTAGGGTTTGCATGTCACTTTTAGGGTTTATGCTTCACTTTGCATGCATGTAATTCTAATTTGATGTTGACTTTTAAGCCTAAAGAAATAAGGCTTCTTTTATCCGATGGATGACTTTAATACTGAATGAATGTCCCGATTTGTTCTAAGTACCAAATGTCCTCAGTCAATGCCCTCTTATGCAGTACCTGCTCGAACCTGTGGGAATTAAGTAGGTTAGCGGATGTTTTAGTGCTTAATTAGAGGGGGACTTTACAGTCCTCCCCGCTTGAAATTGTTTGTGCTTAAGCAACTGCAAACTAGGATGCTGCAATACCTGCTCTCCCTCCCATGTGGCATGCTCCATAGGTAATTCTTTCCATTTTACCAAGTACTCTCGAATCACCCTGTTTCGGAGTTTCCTTTCTCGCACCTGTAGGATTCTCTCTGGAATCAGTACCAATAGCCCTTCATCATCTAATGGAGGCAACTCAGTGGATGGAGCAATGTGTTGTCCTACTGTTTTCTTGAGGTTGGACACATGAAACACATTGTGAATTTTGCTCTCCTCTGGGAGCTTTAGTTCATAAGCCACCTCTCCAACCTTGCTAACTACCTTGTAAGGACCATAGAAGCGAGGTTTTAGTTTTACCGCTCCCTTTTTCTTGAGGGAAGATTGCCTGTAGGGTTGTAGCCGTAAATATACCAAATCTCCTACCTCAAAACTCCTTTCAATCATGTGTTTGTCTGCGTATAGCTTCTGTTGATTCTATGCTGCATGTAGATTCTCCTTCAGGACCTTGAGAATATCTTGACTATCTTGTACCCAACCTTTGACCTTGGGTGCCCTGCTGTCTCCAAAAGCCAAGTCTGCAAAGTTCAGTTCCTCATAGCCATATAGAGCCCTGAAAGGTGTCATTTTAATAGACATGTGGTGGGTAGTATTGTAGCAATACTCTCCTAAGTGTAGCCATTTAATCTATGTCCTCTCTTGCCTTGCTACATAATTTCTTAGATACCCCTCCATCCACTTGTTGACAATCTCTGTCTGCCTGTCACTCTGGGGATGATAACTTGTGCTTGTAGCAAGTTCTGTCCCTACCAATCTGAATAGTTCCTGCCAGAAAGCACTGGAGAATTTACTGTCACGATCACTAACAATGGTTTTGGGTAGCCCATGGGGTCTGAAAACCTCTCTGAAAAATAACTCGGCTACTTGCGATGTTGAATAGTCAGAAGAGATAGCAAAGAAGTGAGCAAATTTGGTCAATTGATCTACCACTACATATAAGCAGTCTCGTCCCTGTACCTTGGGTAACCCTGTAATGAAGTCCATCGAGATGCTTTCCCATTTCTGCTCCGATATTGGTAATGGCTGAAGTAATCCTGTCGAATGAGTATGTTCAATCTTGTTCTATTGGTAGATACTGCATTCTCGGACGTGTTGTATTACCTCCCCCTTGAGGCCCTTCCATGAGAACCTCTCTCGGATCTACCTATAGGATTTCAAGAACCCATGATGCCCTGATAATGGCGAGTCATGCGATGACTGTATGATCTTCCTCTTTAAAGCTGATTCTCGGACGAGGTATATCCTACCTTTGTAATAGATGATGTCATCAATGATTTTGTACCTGTCATCCTAGATCTGTCCATCTAATAACTCACAAGCAAATTTGTTTTTGGAATATTCTACTAAGAGAAGAGACCTCCAGTCCGTGGATACACTCATGAGGGATAATGAAGCTGGTCATCTGGATAAGGCAACAGCTACTACATTGTTCTTACCCTTCACATACTCTATTTCAAAATCATAAGCATGTACCTTGCTGACCCATTTATGTTGGCGCTCATTTAATTCTTTCTGCTCCAAGAAGTATTTGAGGTTGTTATGATCTGTCTTGATTTTGAATTTGCTTCCCACCAAATACCGTCTGAATTTAGTTAGGGCATGTAAGATGGCTAACATCTCTTTGTCATATATGGAGTAGTGGCGTATTAGTCTTTCCGTTTCCGGCTTTCAAATGAAATCGAGTGATGGTTTTGCATCAGTACTGCCCCTAGTCCTTCTCCTGAAGCATCACATTCCACTATGAATGGCTGTGAGACATCCGGTAGTGCCAAAATTGGGCAAGAACTCATGATGGTTTTCATTTCCTCAAAGGTTTGTTGTGCCAATTATGTCCATGTGAATGCCCCTTTCTTTGTGAGATCGGTGAGTGGTGCTGCGAATTGAGAGAATCCCTTAACGTACCTCCTGTAATATGTGCAAAGGCCTAAAAAGCCCTTCATTTCAATAACTGTCTTTGGAGTATGCCAATCCTGGATAGCTCTAATCTTCTCCATATGAACCTGTACCCCTTCTCATTGATTATGTGTCCTAGATACAGCGTCTCCTTCATGCCAAACTCACACTTAGACATCTCCGCGTAAAGTGAGTGTTCTTCTAGAATTCTCAATACCTCATCTAAGTGTTTCAGATGTTCCTCCCAAGTTTTGCTGTAAATTAAAATATCATCAAAGAATACTAGTAAATACTTTCGTAACTGATCCCTGAAAGTGTGGTTCATGCAAGACTGGAAGGTGGATGGAGCATTGGTAAGTCCAAAAGGCATGACTAAGAACTCATAGTGACCATAGTGGTAACAGAAAGTTGTCTTGGAAATGTCTTGATCCCTTACTCGGATCTGATGGTACCCTAATCGAAGATCGATCTTTGAAAAGTATTTGGCACCTCGTAGCTCGTCCATTAGTTCATCAATCCTGGGGATGGGATACCTATTGTTGATGGTCTTCTTGTTGAGTGTTATGTAATCAATACACATTCATAATGTACCATCCTTCTTTTTAACTAAGACCACTGATGATGCAAAGGGACTAGAACTCAGTCGAATATATCCTAGTTCTAGTAGTTCCTTGATCGTCTTCTCGATCTCATCCTTGTATCTCTTGGGGTGTCTGTATGGAGTGGTTATGACTGCCTGTGTCCCCTCCTCCAACTCAATAATATGCTCAAATCCTGTATCTGGTGGTCTACCTGCTGGAAGATCCTAAAATACCTTCTCATGTTTCTGCAATAGTGCCTGAATATATGTTGGATGTTGGGTGTTGTTCTCTGGAGGTTTTTTAAAAGTAACCAAGCACTCGGCTGACCATTCTATGTCACCCTGTCTGAGTACAGCCTCCATTCTCTGGGATGATACTGGTTTGGGGGGATAAGTATTCATGCCCCTCAAAAATACCCGTTTTCCATTCGATCTCTGGAAATCCATTTCCATTGCCCTGTAATCTGTAGTATATTTTCCTATTGAATAAAGCCATTGGACACCTAATACCACATTTGTATTAGCCACATTCACCACATAAAATAAGTCTGTCATATGGTAGTTTCCTAACGTGACATTCAGTTTAGGAATCCAATAGTTGCACTCCATGCTAGTATTTCTTGCTACTGCTACAATGAATCCCTCAAACTTCTATGTCGGAATACCCCTCTTAGCCACTCATGCTACATCAATGAAATTGTGGGTTGCTCCCCCATCAATCAACACTCCTACCCTGTGGCCCTGTACTACTCCTCTGACCCTGAGAGTATGAAACCTAGGTACTCCGAACAATGTAGCAATAACTCCCTCTGGTGTATCACCCTGGAGTGACTCCTCCTCTGCTTCCCACAATTCCTCTGTTGTTTCCTGCTCGGATTTTTCCCCTTCACTATCTGAATAGACCTCAATATAATGGGCCTTGGCCTTCCCTGAGCACCTGTGGCCCAGAACCCATGCTTCTTGACAAGTGAAACATAATTTTTTCCTTCTCAAATCTTTCCTCGTGTCATCGTCCAACCAATTTTTCCTTGGCCCTCCCTGTTGAAAAGGTTTTCGGTCTTTGTCTTTCACCGGAAAGTTTGTCTTAAGAGGAAACCTATTCTTCGAAACTGAATCTTGTAAGTCTCTGGCTCGACTGATTGCATCCTGTACAGTAAGACGGTTTGTAGGCTTTCACCCACAACCGTAAAGGTTCTGTCAAGGCCTCTGAAAACAGCATAATCAACCTGCTCTCCGACACATCTGTCACCATAACAGCGACTCTCTGAAAATCTGAGATGAAGGCCTCGACGCTACCTGTCTGTTTGAGTTGAGCCAACTCTCTAACGTGTATCTCTAGTTCCTTCCTGTCAAATTGCTCCATGAGCTTCTATGTGACCTCACTGTAGGAACTGATGGTGTTGTGTGTTGAATTATTTTAACTTCAAAGTATATTCACTTACTGTACCCCGATGTTCCTATCGGGAGAATCATTTGTATTCCATTGTACCCCGATGTTCCTATCGGGAGAATCATTAATATTGTAATAGGTCAGTAGAAAGTCATGAGGTAAACCCTCCGTTGTAAGTCGAGTCATTAGCACCCACCGAAATATAACAATATGATGTTTTGAGTTTCCCTAGAGAAGTCGTTTTGAGTTTCCCTAGAGAAGTCGGCCCGGTCAAGTTTAGTGGGGCCAACTTGGTTGAGTAAAAAGTCAAGTGAACGAAAGAATATAAATAGAGGTGAAGCGCTCCTCATTTGAACACACAGTCACACGCTTGTGTAGCGCATGAGAGAGAGAGAGAGAGTCTTATCTGCAAGAAGGAGAAGGACAAGTCTGAAGTCTTATCTTTTATCTTTTGATCATATATATTGAGGAAGCTTTTCTTGATGGGTTTTTCCCTTTAGGGTTTTCCCAAGGTAAATCTGTGTTGATCTTGTGATACTGTTTCTTTCAGTGATCCTGTCTATATGCTTTTGTTGTGAAATTGAATTGAATGCTAATAATCTAGCTTAGCATATGGAATCTTAACATGGTATCAGAACTAACCTGAACAAGACAGCTTTCACAAGGTGAAAAAGCCCTCTCTCTCTCTCCAACAATAAATTAGGGTTTCGGGTAAATTTTGATTTTTGAAGAATTGATAGCATGGAAAGTTGCGCCCTCCTAGAGCGCATCTACTGAGCCTGAGATCGAGATTTTTGAGTGGGTAGATCTCCGGAAAAGTCAAACCCTAGTTTGACACTAGACCAGAGAACTGCAGAAATTTAGAGAACCAAAAAACTGCACTGCAGAATCTTGCAAGTCAGATTTGAAAGGTGAAGACTTGAGATCTCCAGAACCAAGCACACCAGTCAACTCGCCTCAGTCAAGCGCATCTCCTGGTAAGATTAGTTTCTCGTTTTCCAGAATTTCAATTTTTTGTAATCTCCTGACAAGATGGCCCCAAGCACCAAGCTTGAAGACAAACTAGAAGGCACAGAGAATTACAGAGCATGGACATACAGAATGGGCCTCATTCTCAAGGAGAATGATCTTGAAAAATATATCAAGGATAAAGTTGCAGAACCTGAAGAGGTTGAAGCTAAGGAGAAGCACAAGAAGGATCTGATTAGGGCACAAAGGATTATTGTTGACTCTATCAAGGATCACTTGATCTCTCAAGTGTCATCCAAGAAGACTCTGAAAGAAATGTATGATGCCCTAGCAAGGATGTATGAAGGTAGAAACATCAACAGAAAGATGAATCTAAGAGCTCAATTGAAGAGCACCAAGATAAGTCATGGAGAATCCATCCAAAACTATTTCACAAGGGTCTCCTAGTTCAAGGAACAACTAGAAGCTACTGGAGACAACCTTGATGAAGATGAGTTGGTTATGACTGTTCTCAATGGTCTCACTAGACCTTGGGAGTCATTCATCCAAATGATGTGTGGCAGAAAGGAAAGCATGAAGTTTGATATTGTATGGGAAGATTGTATTCAAGAGGAGGCTAGAGTAGCCAATAGAGAAGCTCTACTGAAGGAAGATGACCAAACCCTAGCCACCCATACCAAGAGAAGAAGAAGTCAACCCAACTTCAAGAAAGGAAACCACAAGGAGTCTCAACCTCCCAGAAGGTTCCAAAGAACAAGAGAAAGTCTCCCAAAGAGGGACTACTCCAGCTTTCAATGTTTTCATTGTGATAAGGTAGGACACATTGCCAGAAATTGTCCTTTAAAGAGAGAAGAATACAAGAAGAGGAACAACAACAAAAGACATCATGCACATCTAGCTAAAGATGAGGATGAAGAAAAAGAAAAAGAAGAAGGACCTCAAAGAAAGCAAGCAAGAGAAGATGCAGAGGAGTATGTACTATTCTCTGCACTCTCTAGGTCTGTAACACCTGGAGAAGACACTTGGCTTATTGATAGTGTTGCTTCAAAGCATATGTCGGGACAAAAGAAAATTCTGCCAAAACTTGAAGAAAAGAACTCTCTTCAGAAAGTATCTCTAGGAGATGACTATCAATATCCAATCAAAGGAATTGGTGAAGCAAGCTACAAGCTTGATTCAGGAAATCCCCTGAAGATGAAGGAAGTTTTATATGTACCAGGTCTAAAGAAGAATTTACTTTCTATCTCAGCTTTAGATAAGAAAGGATACAGAGTTGCATTCATAGATGGCCAAGTACTAATGTGGCCCAAAGGAAAGTCAATTGAAGATGCAGTTGTCATCGATGAAGAAGAAGGCCTGTATAAACTCAAGGGACATTTAGAAATAGCCCTTGTTCATGAGACCACTAATCCTAGTAAATTGTGGCATAGAAGGCTTGCCCACATAAATTACAAAGCACTACCTCATGTGAACAAAGTAGTGACAGGATTACCAGACTTAAAGATCAACCATGAAGGCGTTTGCAAAGGATGTGCAGAAGGAAAGAATATCAAGAATCCATTTCCGAAGAGTGAAACAAAAACTAAAGGTACATTGGAATTAATTCATTCAAACATATGTGATCCAATGTCCTCCACATCCTTGAGTGGTTTTGAATACTATATTACATTTATTGATGACTATTCAAGAAAGACATGGATATACTTCTTGAAAGCAAAGAACGAAGTGTTTGAAAAATTCAAGGAATTCAAAGCCTTGATAGAAAACCTTTTAGACAAAAGAATCAAGACACTCTGATCAGACAATGGTGGAGAATATACTTCAAAAGAATTTGAAGGCTTTTGTAAAGATGTCGGAATCAAGAGGTAACTAACTACTCCCTACAATCCTCAACAAAATGGTGTTGCGGAAAGAAAGAACAGAGCCATCATGGAGGCAGTGAAGACAATGATATATGATCAAGATCTTCCAATGCATCTATGGGCAGAAGCAACAAGAACTGTTGTCTATGTACTGAAAAGAATATCTCACAGTGCTCTTGGATTCAAGACTCCAGAAGAGATGTTCACGGGAAAGAAGCCTGAGGTAAGTCACCTCAAGATATTCGGTTGTCTAGTATATGTTCACATACCCAAAGAGAAAAGAACCAAGTTGGACCCTTCCGGAAAGAAGGGAATATTTGTTGGATACTGTGAAGTATCCAAGGCATTCAGAATTTACATTCCTAGATTCCATCACATGGAAATCAGTAGAGATGTAACATTCGATGAAGAAGCAGCTCTCAAGAGATCCAGAAAGTGTCAACATGAAGAAGTATATGAGGAAGATGCACCTCCCAGAAATGTAGAGGCTACATTCCTCCTTAAAGATGAAACACCTGAAGATCATGATATGACAGAACCACAAGAACCTCCCACAATGGAGATATCACGGAAGAGAAAGCCTGCTTGGGCAAGAGAAATTATACAAGAAGCAAAAAGATATAGAGCTCCAGAAGGCTCCGCAAGAATAAGCAAGAAGCCCAAGCCATTTTCCAACTATGTAGCTTTGATGTGCGATCTTGTAGATCAAGAACCTACAAACTATGAAGAAGTTGTACAGAAGAAAAAATGGGTAGAAGCAATGACGGAAGAATACCATTCAATAATGAAGAATGATGTGTGGGATATAGTTCCCAAACCTTAAGGCAAGAGTGTGGTATCTTCCAAGTGAATTTACAAGATAAAACATGCAGCTGATGGAAGTATAGAGAAATACAAGGCAAGATTTGTGGCTAGAGGTTTCTCTCAGAAAGAGGGAATTGATTATGAAGAAAGATTTGCACCAATAGCAAGGTATACTTCGACTAGAGCCATCATGGCACTTGCATCCATGATGAAGTGGAACTTACACCAGATGGATGTGAAGACAGCCTTCCTGAATGGTGTGATTGAGGAAGAAGTATACATAGAACAGCCACAAGGATTCGAAGTTGAAGACAGACGAACTCACGTATGCAAGTTAAAGAAAGCCCTGTACGGCTTGAAGCAAGCTCCTAGAGCTTGGTATGGAAGGATAGATAGTTTCTTGACGAGCTTGGACTTTACCAAGAGTAAAGCTGACCCTAACCTTTACTTCAAGGTTATAGATGATGAACCTATCATACTATTACTATATGTGGATGATCTATTTCTGACAAGGAATGATAAACATATTAAAGAATGCAAGAGGAAGCTCGCTGAGGAATTTGAGATGAAAGACCTTGGATTAATGCACTATTTTCTAGGTCTAGAAGTGTGGCAAAGTTCAAAAGGAATCTTTCTCAATCAAGGAAAGTATGCAGTAGAAATTTTGAAAAGATTTGATATGTTGGAATGTAAAGCCATGGATACCAACCTGAAGTTGCTCGGTGATGAATCATCAGAGTTAGTGGATGTGACTCAATACAGACATATTATTGGGTCGTTGATGTATCTAACAAACACTAAACCAGACATTTGTTTTGCTGTGAACACCTTGAGTCAGTATCTAGTTCAACCTAGACGTGTTCACCTGGTAGCTGCAAAACATGTGATGAGATATCTGAAAGGAACTATAGACTTTGGTCTATACTATGATGGAAACCATGATTACAGATTGTATAGCTATACAAATGTAGATTGGGCTGGAAGTGTCTCAGACAGGAAAAGTACATCAGGTGGATGTTATTGTCTGGGATCTGCTATGATTTCATGGTTTAGAAGGAAACGGTCAGTGTTTCTCTTAGCACGGCTGAAGCAGAATACATAGCAGCTTGCTCTGCTAGTTGTGAAACCATATGGCTTCAGAAGCTGATGTCGGGTCTAATTAACCTGGAGTTGGATACCACAGTAATTCTATGTGATAACCAGAGTTGTATAAAGATGACAGAGAACCCAGTGTTCCATGATAAGTCAAAGCACATAGAAATCTGGTATTTCTACATTCGAGATATGATACAGAAGGGAGCCATAAAACTCCAGTATGTGAGTACCGATGATCAAGTTGCTGATGTGTTGACAAAGCCTCTGTCTCGAATAAAGTTTGAATACTTTCGAGACAAGTTTGGTGTTGTTCGAAAAGACCTTCCCGAAAGGGGGAGCAGTGATGTTGCAGTGGGATTGTATCATCCCTGGACACCTATCCTAAAGTGATTTGTAGACTTCTGTCTCCGAGAAAGAAGCAGGATTGTATCATCCCTGGACACTTGTCCTAAAGTGATCCGGTGACTTCGGTCCTCGAGAATGTGGTAGGATTGCATCATCCTTGGACACTTGTCCTAAAGTGATCCGATGACTTCAATCCTCGAGAATGTGGTAGGATTGCATCATCCTTGGACACTTGTCCTAAAGTGATCCGGAGACTTCGGTTTTCGAGAATGTGGTAGGATTACATCATCCTTGGACTCAAGTCCTAAAGTGATAGGGAGTGATTATCCCGTAATAGTATCCGATGACTTCGGTCCTCGAGAATGTGGTAGGATTGCATCATCCTTGGACTTAAGTCCTAAAGTGATAGGGAGTGATTATCTCGTAATAGTATTCGGTGACTTCGGTCTTCGAGAATGTGGTAGGATTGCATCATCCTTGGACTTAAGTCCTAAAGTAATAGGGAGTGAATATCCCGTAATAGTATCCAGTGACTTTGGTCCTCGAGAATGTGGTAGGATTGTATCATCCCTTGACTTAAGTCCTAAAGTGATCCATAGACTTTCGTCTTCGTATTGTGGATTGCAGGTTGTTGATGATGATGATGTTGTTGATCGAAAGATCAGAAGTTTGTTGATGATGATGATGATGTTGCTGATGTTGCTGATCGAAAGGTCAAAGTATTGATGATGATGATGTTGTTGATCGAAAGATCAAAGTATCATTGATGATGATGTTGCTGATTGAAGAAGACTAAAATGTTGATGATGATGTTGTCGATCGAACGATCAAAGTGTTGATGCTGCTGAAATTGAAGATGAATACTATATGTCAAAGATGATGAAAAAGCTTCCAATGATTTATAGATGTATCACCCTGATGATGTTGAAGATGCTCTCTCTCCTTCTCCTACTATTGTTGTTGTTGTTGTTGTTGTAGAATACCCTTCTCGTTAAGGGGGAGTGTTGAATTATTGTAACTTCGAAGTATATTCACTTACTGTACCCCGATGTTCCTATCGGGAGAATCATTTGTATTTGATTGTACCCCAATGTTCCTATCGGGAGAATCATTAATATTGTAATAGGTTAGTAGAGAGTCATGAGGTAAACCCTCCGTTGTAAGTCGGGTCACTAGCACCCACCGGAATATAATAACATGATGTTTTGAGTCTCCCTAGGGAAGTCAGCCCAGTCAAGTTTAGTGGGGCTGACTTGGTTGAGGAAAAAGTCAAGTGAATGAAAGAATATAAATAGAGGTGAAGCGCTCCTCATTTGAACACACAGTCACACACTTGTGTAGCGCATGAGAGAGAGAGAGAGTCTTATCTGCAAGGAGGAGAAGGACAAGTCTGAAGTCTTATCTTTTATCTTTTGATCATCTATATTGAGGAAGCTTTTCTTGTTGGGTTTTTCCCTTTAGGGTTTTCCCCGGGTAAATATGTGTTGATCTTGTGATATTGTTTCTTTCAGTGATCCTGTCTATATGCTTTTGTTGTGAAATTGAATTGAATGCTAATAATCTAGCTTAGCATATGGAATCTTAACATTGTGACCCAATGTCACTAGCCCGTGGTACCACCACTCATGAGCTTCTTCGTCCAGGTGGTGTAGCCAATTTAATGGCATATGTCTCTGTCATGGGATTAAGTTGGAAGTAAGTATCCAACTTCTGAACCCATATTCTCGCTGAACCTCCGCGAGCCCCGTCAAAGTTTGGGATGGTCAATCTACCCAAGGCTTTCTGCAACTCTAATTCTAGTTAAACCCTATGTTGAAATTCCTGGGCTGGTTCCTACTTTTCATATTGCAGAAGTCTGAGAAAGACATGGCTACATGGAACTCATCTCCCAAATCCCTGTATTCCTATAAATAGGCTCCAAATGGTTCACTAGGTTCTATTGGCATGACTGGTCCTGCCACTGCATCTGCCAGGAAGTGAGGCATAGTAGGTCTGCTGGAAGGTCTGCTATATATGTGGGGTGTGTTTTGCATATTAGTGTATGCATGCTTCCCACTACTGCTTGTAGACCCTCTATCCACTAGTGAGAGAGGTATACTGCTATGACTTGGTTCTGGTTTCGAAGCCAATCTGTTTATGGAATGCAATACTTCCTTTTGCCCTTTGGCTAGGTCATGCAGTGCGTTTACTAAGCTACGAAACTCCATCCTATCTTCCTCTTCTCCTGTGCCTTTCCCTCTGTCAGATTGTATACCTGTTAGGTCCATATCTGAGTTGGTATCTTCTAACTGGATATCTTCAAATTCCTGCTCCTCAGTGTACCTACTCTTCCTTCTCCTATAGGTTACAAAAGTGTCTTCTTCTGTATTCATTTACTTCTCATGTTCAAGCCCACAGCTGGCAAGGAACATGTTCTGATACCACTGTAATATCCCAAATACTGATATTCTACTGTTTCACTATTCTAGGGCTTACTTGTACTCTCCCAATGTGCAGAAATACTAAATAAAAATTTGCATGCAAGGTGTCGGGCTAATGGCCCTAAATTATAGTTGAACTAGGGCAAAGATTTACAGGAAGAAGGTAAACAATTACCACTGATAATCGAGTTGACGATACTCCAGAGATAAGTTGCATGCATGTAGAGCTGGACTGGTGAAGTAATGATGCTTCATTTCCAGTGTTACCGCTTGGTAGCATGAAACCCTCTCCTTAGCTAAAGATGACGTTTTTGGTGAAGGAAGTGCCTGATGGGGCTGAGAATTTGACAGGATGTAGATCTTCCCATGCTGAAGAGAATGACCAAAGGATGCAGACATTTTGACCTCTCCAAGTGCCCTAGCGAATTGGTTTACCAGTCTGGTGCTCACGCCCTCAGCCTCTCGGATCTGCTGATAACTGCTCTGGATCAGCAAACTAATGGCTGATAATCACTCAAGGCAGTAGAGTGACCTTGCTGATGAAGATGAAGTTGATATGCGGAAGATAGACTGGGATTCAGAGACCCAGTGAATACCTTGGGGTTTTCCAGCTAAATCCCCAGCTGCACTCATGAACCTGCAAATAATCTTCCTGTGGATACTGAATCGCTGGATATGGATGAATACGCTGAATGTTGTTGATAAACCTGGATGGTCTATCTTGAAAGAGACTAGGGCAGATAGTTGCACTGTCGAACCCTCGTTAGAACCCTCGTTAGCTGAAGACGTCGTCTTCAACACCAACTGTCGCGGCTGCACGTTGTGCTGCTACTCAAAAAGCTCCAAATCAACAATAATAATAATAGATACCTCCTTTAGTCCAATAACCCTTTTTAAATAGAGCCTCATGTGCTTTTAGGGTTTGCATGTCACTTTGAGGGTTTATGCTTCACTTTTGCATGCATGCAATTCTAATTTGATGTTGACTTTTAAGCCTAAAGAAATAAGGTTTCTTTTATCCGACTGATAACTTTAATACTGAATGAATATCCCGATCTGTTCTAAGTACCAAATATCCTCAGTCAATTCCCTCTTATGCAATACCCGCTCGAACCTATGGGAATTAAGTAGGTTAGTGGGTGTTTTGGTGCTGAATTAGAGGGGGGCATTACAAAATCACATCCTAAAGCATATCTTAATCCATATCCCACAATGCCACGTAAGTATCTGAGAACATGTTTTGCAGTAACCCAGTGAATTTGTCTCAGATCACTCATAAACTAGCTGAGAGTATTCACAGCAAAACATATATCTGGTCTGGTGTTCGTCAAATACATCAGAGATCCAATCAAACGGCAATACATGGTGGGATCAATCAAATCAGAATCTGAAGCAGATTCCCTTAGCTTCTTCAGAATTGCATCCATCGGTGTAGCCATGGACTTGCAGTCCAACATCTCGAATCTCTTCAAAATATCAATGGTGTATTTTCCTTGACTTTGGAAAATTTTCTTTTGCCTCTGCCATACTTCTAGTTCCAAGAAGTAATGCCTCAATCCGAGGTCCTTCATTTCAAACTCAGAGGCAAGCTTCTTACACCATCCAATAAGTTTCTCATTACCTGTGAGAAACAAGTCGTCCACATACAAAACCAAAATCAGTGGCTCATTATCCACAATCTTGTAGCAAAGATTGCGATCTGCATCACTCTTGGTGAATCCCAAGTTCACCAAGTATCCATCTATTTGTCCATACCAAGCACGAGGTACTTGCTTGAGTCCATATAATGCCTTTTTCAGTTTACATACATGAGACTCTTTTCCATGGACAACAAACCCTTTTAGTTGTTCAATGTAAACTTATTCCTCGATAACACCATTGAGAAAGGTGGCTTTACATCCATCTGATGCAGCTTCCATCCCATTGTTGAAGCAATAGCAATAATGGTCATGATAGAAGTATATCGAGCCACATGAGCAAATGTCTCATCCTCACGCAACAAATCTAACCTTATGTTTTTCCACACTACTATCTGCTCTGTGTTTAATCTTGAAAATCCATTTGGAAGTCACTACCGACTTCCCCTTAGGTCTCGGTACAACCTCCCATACGTCATTCTTCATGATGGACTGGGATTCCTCCGTCATGGCATCCTTCCAAACTTGGTGTCTGGATGCTTCTTCAAATGTGGTAGGTTCTGAGCCAATGATGTGACTCATTAATGCTACATAGCTCAAGAACCTCTGAGCTCTTTTGCTTTCTCGAAAAGTGCCATGTGGAGCTTCATGCCCCTTTACATCCTGTAATGTCTGTCGTGCCCATCTAGGCCTTTTCCATCCTACTGCCATATCTGTGGGAGCATCAACTGGCTCAACTGGATCAATGTGATTGATCGGTTCATCCTTTTCTTCAAACTCCCTCTGAACTATTAGAGGGGGAGATGATCTCATCTCTTTGTCATCATCGATCTCCATATCAGATCCTCTTCCTTTTTGAATAGCCATATCTTCTTCAAAGGACACATCCCTACTGACTTCGATCTGACTCGATCCTGGGATGTATATTCTGTAGGCCTTTGAAGACTCATTGTATCCCACGAATGTTCCCTTCTTGCCTGAAGGTTCTAGCTTCGTCCTTTTATCCTTGGGCAGATGAATGTAGACTGGATAGCCAAAGATACGAAGGTGGCCCACTTCTGGCTTCACTCCTGTGAAAGCTTCTTCCGAGTCATGCTCTTCAAGATATTACGAGGGCAGTTGTTTTGTACATAAACAGATGTTCTGGATGCTTTTGCCCATAAGAACATTGGTAGACTCTAGTCCTGTATCATTGCTTTGGCTACCTTCACAACTGTTCTGTTCTTTCTTTTCGCAACCCCATTTTGTTGAGGGTTGTAGGGAACTGTGAGCTCCCTCTTAATTCCTCCTTCCTTGCAGAAATCAAAGAAATATGTAGAGGTATATTCTCCACCATTGTCTGATATCGGGATCTTAATCCTCCTTCTTGACAGTTTCTCGACTTGTGCTTTGAATTATTTGAACTTACTTAGTGCTTCCTCGGATTCCTTGTCTTGAGAAAGTGTTGAGGCCTGGAAATTCGCAGGCAGCAACGGTAAGGGATTCTCCCCAGTCAACGTTCCCAACTAGCCCGTGACTGTTTGGTGTGGGGAATCCGTCCGGTTTGCGGTCCGGCTACCGTAGGTCAAGTACAAAACAAAGGGCTTTACCGGTTGCGGCCCGGTCCACCGAGTTTTTGTATTTTGACTTAAAATATGAAATGCAAGTGCCTAATTAACAATGCAGGGTGATAAAGATGCAAGGGACAGTCACAATGTGATGCGCAGGTTCTTACCTCTCGTCTTAAGGCTCACAAGCATCCAAATCGCATACAATAAGAAGATAAACTAACTACCTAAACTATCCCTAGGGAGCAGGATTATCATTCATTGGTGAGTAATACATTTTGTACATGCATTATGAAGAGTTACAGTTAGCTGACACTTCTTTCAAGACACACGAACAATTACAGATATTTAAACAACCAGATAGCCAATTGTTTTATGAACAACATTTATTACTCATAGTGGAAACATCACAAAATATACTGAAGAACATTTAAACAAGAACATAGGCTCAGGAAGTTAAAACGCTCTCACAGTTAATGAAACACAGCTGAAAACGAAATAGTTCCTCTTCAACATTGCTCATTTAATTGCATTGATACATTCCACATTTCGCTTTCTCCAATAGACAAAAGTTGCAGTTTCTGATTGTAAAACGAAATAGTTCCTCTTACAAGAAAATGGTTTACAAGTTTTTTCTAGGGAAAAAGTCCCCGTCTAAGTTCTACTTTCAAATATTTAAACTATAACTGCAAACCACTTGGGCTTCCCTCCAAACGTATGACCTTTCGGTTTCTCGAACGTTTCATATCCCTCTCTCCATCTTTTCTTCGTATGCTCATGATCAGTTGGGTAACTGCTGGACCTTTCCGTCCTTCAAACGTTTCATATTCTTCTATGTTGTCTGTTATGCATTCATGAACTATTTAGTAACTGATGCTCTTTTGGGTCGGTGCCTTTGTCGCCATCCATGTTGTCTTTTCCTTCGTCTGTCCTTCTGACCACGGTTCGACCTGGCTACAATGTCCAGCTACACCTTCGCGCCTTGGTAGTTCGACCAATCCCTTGAGTCCACCTGCAAATAAACCAAAATGCATCATTCATTGGATTTGCGTTCCAAAACAAAGCAACAAATTATATTACTGAAACAGCTAATCCACAAGAAAAGACCAGGTGCGCCATCGTCATTTTACAAATGCCGACAACACTACCTCGTCCTCCTACGGGCTCGTGATAAAAACACCAACTGCGGAAATCGGGAGGAAACCGACATCAGAAGCAAAAGCTCTGCCCAGCCGCAACGGCGGAAGAGTAAAGGCTACAGGCATGCGACGGGAGGGCGGGAAAACTCAATCGCAAATCGGAAGGATAATGACATCAAAAGCCAAATGGTTTTCCCAGCCGCAACGGCGGAAGGGGCACAACTACGGGCACGCGACGAAAAAGTCAACACGCATCGGCAGCGGAGCGCTTTTTACTTCGGATGGCTAAATGCTTTAAGAGCCGCAACGACGGAAGCGAAAAGGTTAGGGACACGAGACCTGAGGGCGGGAAGACTCTCAATCGGAAGTCGGAAGACATTTTACATCGGACGCTAATGGCTTTCCCAGCCGCAACGGCGGAAGAAGAAAAGTTATGGGCAAGCGACTAAAGATTGACGCATCGGCTGGCGGAGCGTTTTGGACATCGAGCGCTGAGTTGCTTTGAGAGCCGCAACGGCAGAAGCAAAAAGGTAATGGCCTCCGATCAAACATATTTTCGACGCCCGATGTATAAAAATGATTTGAGTGTTTTGGACAGCTTCTCAAACTCAACAACGGACAGAAACTTGTTATACCTCCGCAACAGCAACCCACAATAAAGAACACTTGGTTCGATCAACAAGCGAAAACAAACTTAGAATCTGCGACTCACCATAAATTCCAAACACAATCAAAATTCGAACCTTGGGCGAGAGTTAAGCTTTTACAATCATCTAAAATTAAAACACGACCAAAAACTCAAAGGATCCAACGATTAAAACAATGCAAAATCATGAGGAGGGGCCCAAAATTTAAGAAATTTGGGGAGAACGGTTGCAGCTGCAACAATTGGCGATTACCTGGTGAACCTAGATCTCTGGGCGATTAATCTTTGAGTGACAGACTGTTTAACAACAAATGCATCCTATTGAATTCTTCCAGCTATCTGGATTTCTCGAATGCCGGAGAAGTGTACCTTCAATCATTGATAATAGTCCAATTTGGGAGAGTGGAAACCAAGATTTTTAAGTCCAGATAACTCTGTTGAGGCCAGAAGATGAGTTTCATTATTACCTTTGTCTTCAGGTAGCTGATAGCTTGGACACCACAGGATTGTAGCACATGGTAAACAAAAATATTCGTTTGTTCCTCATTCCCATGCCATTTTAGCACTTTTTGTGCTTTTGGACTTTTGTCCCTTTTCATATGAGTCCTCCTGCATGCCTTTCTTACTGAATTTTAATTCAGGATCCTCTATCCCATAGTGTCCTTTTGTGTGAGCGGTGTACTTCATGTTTCAGCTCACGGACGGAGAGGATCTTTCGGCAATTTAGTACTTATGATTCAGCATCTACTTTGATGCATGATGCTTTCATAGGAGTTTTTTTATTCTTATTTGCCTTTTGGCATTCGTTTCTTGGCATGGGATCATTTATATTTAATATACTGTTCACCTTGCTCTTTTCCATGGGTCTTCTGCTGTTGCTCCTTAGAACATTTTAAGTGTGACGTGGATGGAGCCTCAACATAGTATTCCAGACTCTTCAAATCCGGTTTATTTCACAGGGGTTAAGCAGGACTTCAATGCACACAGAGCTTATTCGAGAAAACTGCTAAACTGGAAGAAGTTCTTTTAGCAACACACAGTCTGAGACCCAAAAAACGTTTATCATTCCCAAACATTTTGATGCTCTCCATGCAACCGCGGGTTCGTTCCCTTTATTGGAATCAAGAAAAATCAAACTAAAACAAATTGAAAAACATGACTCACAAGACAGCCAAACAGATTATTTATATACAAGACAGAAGAACTCAAAAAAACTCAGGAAAAATAAGGCTTGAGAACCAAACCATTCACTGGTAAGTTCTCTTCCCACCCCTGATGTTTCCACTGCAACCAAAGTTTGCCTCTTTATTCAAAATCAAAAGAACTAAAAGCAGTAAAGGAGAACAACATCAAATCAAAAAAAAAATGAAACGAAAACAACATCAAAGCATTAAAGAAAAACAACATCAATTTATTTATGTACAAAGCAAAGAAAAGAAAATGAGTGCCCGCCCTTAAAAATCTTCAATCAATCGGTTAAAGGGCTAGGCTGCGGTAAAGGTCACAATCTATCCATGGTCCAAGTGTGCCATTTTTGAAATTGAAAGCATGTCTATTAATCTTCCATCCTCCTTTTCAGCCTGAGGCAGTTGAAGGAGATCAGGCTGAGTGTCAATTCTAGAACTGGCCTTTCTTGAGGTATGATGTCTTGGCTTAAGCTCAGTCAGATAATCTCCCAGTACAGAATCAGCAGATTCATTACCTTCCCCTAGTTCAGTGACAGTATGCTTCATGTAAGGTTCTCTCAAAATCTTAATCTTCTTTGGGGTACACGTGAGAAGCAACAATAAATGAGACCAATCTGAAGCAAAATAGCCTTTTAACCTGGCGGACCAATCTCTGTTGAGAATAAGCCCATATCCACTCAGTATGTCAGCCACAGTAATGTCAATAAATTGACAAATCTTGTTGTTTGCAGACAAGCGAATGAAGACATTTTTCATTTCTCCCACTACTTTGACACCTGTGCTGTCTAATTACGTTACTTCACAAGGTGTGGACTCTGGCTGTCCATTAATCTTTTTGCAAACTTCAAGGGGCATAACATTCACCGCTGATCCAGAGTCTACTAAGCAATTATGCACATTATAATTCAGCATTTCTAGGGTCACAAGAAAAGGCGGGGTGTCAGTTTTTTCTTCCCAACCTGGTTCTATGTCTTCTTCTCCTGGTTGGTTTTGAGTGGGTATATCTCTTTTAAGCTCTTCAGTTTCTTTATTGCCTCCCTCATTAACACCTACCTGATCTTCTACAGGTTTGGCAGTCTCAGTGATTGGCTCTGCCTGCTGGTTGAGGGTATTGGCTCTAGGTGTTTTGTCCTCAACCTTCACTTCTACCTGGCTCTTGACATTCTCCTGCAAATTTTTAATCTTCGAAATTATTGCATTGTCTCCAATTGTTAAACCCACGTCCTTTGTTGTTGTAGATGTGCATTCAGGCTTAGGAGCACTCTCTTCAGTGTCAAACAACGAGACACCATTCCATGAAAACATGTTATCAATATCTTGTTTCTCTATGATCTGGTTTTTCTTTTCCTCCTTACCACTGTCCTTAGTCAATTGAGGGTCCAACAACTTATTCATCACCAATGTCATTGAATGTAACCATTGAGGACACTTCTTTTCAGAATGAGGTTGTTGGTGAAAAGTACAGAAATTATCCCCCCCTACTTCTGTTATGTTTATTGATGGCAAATTTGGTGGAGGGACTTGCCATTGGTTGTTATCCCCCTTTTTTTGGTAGTGGAGTTTGTAAGTTTTCTGAACTTCTCTTTCTTTCTCCAGATCTATTATTCGGTTGGATAGTTTCTGCATCATTTTCATCATTCCCTGATAATCATGTGCTTGTCCATCTTTAGGTTGAGACAGCAATAAGGTTCTTCTTCCGGTAGTCTTATCTTCAGGTAGATCAGGATAATCTTCTACACTTTCCCTTTTGGCCTCTACCCTGTCTGCCTCTTCATAAGTCTCTACCAATGTAGGTTTGGCTTTCGTCTTGGCAAACATGGCCAGCTGAGGTCCTAGGGCTGAGGTATAATACTCAATTAAGACCTTGTCTGAGGGTCTGTCTGTTTCAGAAAAGTTCCTTAAATACGTTGAAAATCTTTGCGTGAAACTACATACCTTCTCATTCTTCTCTTTCTTTAACAAACCAAGACCTTTCATCAGTGAGGCATGCGTTTTCAAGACTGTGTATTTACTTCTGAAAATCCTTTCGAAGGTGTCCCAATCAGGGATAGAGTTTGCAGGCAAACCGAAATACCAGGATGCTGCTGCTCCTTTCAGGGTGTGTGGAAACAGTCTACAGACCACATCTTCATACTCCCCAGCCCTTAGCCCTTCTAATGCTAGATAAAAGCTTTGCAGGTGGTCATCTACAGCAGTCCTTTCCTCGGGGTCAAACTTAGGCAACAGCTTGTCAAAGGCTTGAGGTAGGTCATGCAAAGGAGATGTGAGGTTCAAAGGGGATCTAGCTCTCCAAGCAAGCAATGGGTTGGGCTGATTCACAATTACACCAGCCATGAGCACAAGTAGAGGAACAAAGTCTGAGCAAGGAGCAACGCAGGGTGAGAACAGGCTTTCTTACTTCAAAGGTATAAGCGAAACCTGTCAGTACTTATACACTCTGGGTCAGGTCAAAAGCTTTCCAATATCTGCTGGTGAGGTAATCTTGGGAAAATAAGTTTCCACGGCCAACCATGCACTAGCGGCCCTCCTTCTAGCGCCAAAACTGTTGAGGTCTGGAAATTCCCAGGCAGCAACAGTAAGGGATTCTCCCCAGTCAACGTTCCCAACTAGCCCGTGACTGTTTGGTGTGGGGAATCCGTCCGGTTTGCGGTCCGGCTACCGTAGGTCAAGTACA